>VUQS01020719.1:15184-27693 GCA_015108495.1 Heterochromis multidens
AAGTAGGGGGGAAAAAAAAAAAAAAAAAAAAAAAAAATAAATAATTTTATATTAAAAAAAAAAAAAAAAAAAAAAAAAAAAAAAAAAATTAATAAAAAAAAAAAAAAAAAAAAAATTAAAAAAAAAAAAAAAAAAAAAAAAAAAAGTTAATAAAAAAAATGCTCAGTAAACCTTTACCTCGATGGTTTAGCAAATTATTGTTGTGTGCAAAAGATGCAGTCTGAAGTATTACCACTATTTATTTAGTTTATTATCCGTAATGCCATTCAGGACCATTATTATTATCATCTAATGATTACAGTTTTCATTGAACAAAGGAGGCAGTAAAGTGAAGTTATAGAGCCACAAAGTATACATAAGGAGGAGATCAGGGTGGATGGCCATAGTTAACAAAACATTGTACACTGGAGGCCACTGTTTCTTTACTGTTTTTATGAACAATGACTATTTTTTGTGCTTTAACCTGACAAAAGAAAAGAAAGAAAGAAGGTTGAAAAAGTTCCTGTTACAATGGTCAGCAATTTTTCAGAAGTTATCTGCTTCAAGGATAAAGTGTGCTCTTTTTTATGGAGTCCAAATATGACAATTAAAATTGTTGATTGGCTATCCCATCAATTTTCTTCCATTTATTCATATCACTTCCATGGGGGTGGGGTTATCCCAGCTGTCATAGGGGAAGAGGGAGGGTACACCCTGGACAGGTCACTAGTCTGTTGCAGTGCACAACCAAGACCAGTCACCAGTCTACCTAACTTGCATTCTTTGGACTGTGGGAGGAAACTGGAGTGAGCAGAAAAAGGGAGAACTCCACACAGAAAGGCCTCAGCCTGGATTCAAACCAACAGCCTTCTTGCTGTGAGGCAACAGTGCTAACCCTACACCATCATGGTGCCCCTGATTGGCCTACATTTACAGGATATTACACATTGTTTTTTAGCATTGTGCACCTATGTATATTGTTAAGATGGGTTTTATTCAATTGTAAGCTTATGGTGTCTCATCTGTTTATGGTAGCTTCATATTATATTATTCCAAATATTTTAAATTTCTTCTCCATGATATAACTATTTAAAAATCCTCAAAAGGTCTATAAAAAGAAGACTTAATATGAAATATTATGTTAGAAAACAGAGTAGGGTTATTCCAACTGGTTCCAAATTAGTAAAGTATGACAGATGTATGTATTTAGGAAGCATTTTGACTGTAGACCAGTGTATACAGTTTTGGTCAGAAATTTACATACACTCATCATAGACATGAATGTCATGGTAATTTCAGGTTTTTAATGGTTTCTTTGAACTTTGGGGTGGAATGATTGTACAGCATACTGTACATCTTTAACGGCTTTAAAAACAAGAATTGGGTTTGACTTTATTTTTGATTTTCTCTAATCCACACAGAGTAAAAAGTATGCCAAGGATCAAATATATACATAGACCCTCAACTAATATTTGTAATATAAGTTACACCTCAACCAGATGTTTTTGGTCACCATCAACAAGCTTCTGGCGTAATTCTGGCTGGATATTTGATAACGCTTCTTGGCAGAATTGGCAGAGTTCATTTAAATTGGTTGGTTTCCTGGCACAGATCCAGCCTTTAAGCATAGCCCACAAATTTTCAGTAGTGTTGAGGTCAGGACTCTCCAGAGACCTTCACAACTTGTGTAAATCTACAATTCTCCTTTTTTCTACACAGAGTTCACTGGACTTTCCCATTGTTCTGAGTATTGGTCAATCCAATGAGTGCTGTCAAACAAAACCTTTTTATGATGGCAAAGAGACACTACAAGTTGTAGTCAAACATGATCACTAACGAGAAGTTAATAAGCCTTGGCCTTGGGAAGTTAGAGACAATTGTAGAACCTTGAACACCACTTATTAACAGATTTAAGTCAATGTATGTATAGTTTTGAGCCTGTATGTATTCTTCTGACCCTGTGCAAAGAAAATTCAAAATAAATTCAAACTTGTGCACCAAATTCTTGTTTTTTTTTAAGTCAAGATGTATTTTACAGTCATTCCACCTGCAAAAAGAACAGTTCAAAGACATAATTGAAAGCCCCAAATTACCATGACATTCATGCCCATGATGAGTGCGTGTAAACGTCTGACCACAACTCTAGACCATCTTTTGAGACAAACAGTCTTTATGTTTGTTCATGCTGGAGGAAGTAGTAGTAGGATTAAACATGAATGCAACTGAATAGAAAAGGAAGAAATAATACACTATTATTAGCTGAATGTTCCATTATGTGCCATCTCTAGGTGAAATAGACTCAATATAATTCTGCTCAGTGAACACAAAGAGATACCTATTCATCTTTTCTTCTGACACTTTGTCCGAACTCTCCAGTCCTCCTACTTTCTCTGCTGAGTGCACTAATGGTATGTATTTGATCAGACATGGGACATTTTGAGTGAACAGTGTCTTTTATAAGCCAGTAATTCAGTTTCTCAATTACCCACTGAATACAGCTCTTGTGTGATCAGAGGTCTGTACACAGCAGAGGGTGCTACTGTTTCAAAGCAGCTGGAAATGATCTGTCATCAGAGGGGAGAGATGAAGATAATAACTGGGTATTATGGGTTGTATCTGAAAGCTTAGGAACATCATACACGCTCAACACATGCACATTCTGTGTGCTTAACTGTGATATTTGAAGACCATGGTTTGGAAACAAGCCAGATGGCTCAACTGGCAGAATCTTACTTCATTAACACAAACCAAAAAACAAAATTCTAAAGTTAACTCTGCGTGACATCCATGAATAACCACTATGAAGCAACTATCTTCTTTTACCCTTGCAACAACAGAGAGCAGTTGATGGCATTTGAGCTAATATGTAAAATGTAAACTTAGTTTCAGCCTTGTAGCTAGACAGATGATAGCAGGTAAAAAAAACATTGTTGCCCCATGTACCCAACCTGATTTACAAATTCTCCGCTCTGTTTTCCATCTACCAGACTCCCAAGCAAACAGGCCAGAGAGGTTACACCACAGGAAATGAACTGCGTATCGCGTTACTATTTCTATTTGATAGAGGCAGGTGTAAAATATGCATGACTAGACTCCGAGGGACAACCCCACCATGCTATTATTGACTATTCATTTTTCCTTGCTTGTCATTGATGTATGTTGGCAAAAGAGTAAGTAATGCATATGTAACCTACACATATATACTCCTTTTTAAATATACATTGGCCGAGAAGTAAAAAGCTGCCCCAGTGATTTTTCCACAGTCCTTATCTGCATTTGCAGCTTGCCCAGATCCATCAATGTTTATGAAACTAAGGCAAGTGTAATTCTAGTACATTTATCCACCTGGAACACACACATGCATGTAGTCATGCACATGGAATCATACAAACACAAGCGCACACACTAAGTGGGGCTTTTCCATTATGCCATGAATATCTACTGCATGGTCCTTGGGATTTCTTCCTTTTCTTATTATACAGCCAAGACAAATATCTTGAATTATTTTTAGAGTAAAAATTCCCAAATATTTTATAGTAGATAAGGAGAAGATATGGCTGAGGGAGGCTCCTGGCTGGGCATCATGAGAAGATAACTAGGATTTATTAATGACCTGACAGTGGAACAGGCTAAAGTAATTAGGCTCTTCCCTCTCTCTTTCTGGTCTGCTCTCCTTCCCGCTTTTGCTTCAGTAGATGGGCAAACAAATTTTGGTGATAGTTTGATAACCAAAGCGACACAAGCATCCAGTGGACAACACACACACAAAAAACAAACAAACAAACAAACAAACAAAAAAAGACCAGAATGAATGAGTGTAGAAAAAAGAGGGATGCCACTGATGTTATCAAAGTTCTTTCGATTTGTCGCACAGAAAGCAAAGCGCCTATCGGTTGCATTCACCTGTGAATGGTTAATTGTCCAGCACATGCATATGGGCGAGTCATTAATAACATTTGACTAATGGTTTAATTCTCTCTCCCACTCTCTTTCTCTCTCTCAGTGCCATTCTTTCCCTCTCAGACATAGCTTAAAGATAGAAAAGCTCATGTTGTCTATATATTGAATGAATGTACATTTCTAACATTTTCATTATTAGATTCCTGTATAAAATTTTGTTGTCATAAAGAGCCTTTATCTGACATGTGTATAGACAAAATAAAAGAAAATGTAAGTATTATTTCTTATTTGATTTGTTGATGTAATGTGTGGCACATAACCTCTGTAAAATGGTGATGAACTGAATTTGAGCCAATTTTGAGAAACCAAGATTTTTTTATTATATATTTGGTTCCTGACACATCTATGCTTCTACACATCTACACATCTATGCATCTATGCTTCCTGATACATCTATGCTTCTTAAAGTTTGGAATGACATTCCAAACTTTAATGTTTATAAAATAGACTATCAGACTCTGTGACTGTAATGTGGAAGAGAATCACTGCAGTTTCCGCTTTATGTTTTCCCACTGAAAGAAAGAAGGGTATATGTCTTTTTGAATAGAGTTTATTAGTTATCAAATTTATCAAGTCACTAAAGTAAAATAAAGAACATACATTGCTAACATTACAAAGCAGATGCACTCTTTTTTAATGGCTGTTTATGATGACAACCAGCTATGACAAAATCACTTGGTAAAGAAAATGCCATAAAACATATGCTATACACTGTGATACATTGCACTCCTACAGTTTCAGAATAAATTTTCAAAGGAGCTAATAAAAATGGCATAGGATAAAAATCACCAGACAAAGAATATGTCATATAATTATCTCCTCTGTGCACACTTCTGTGAAGCGGCTATTCCTTTTAAAGCCCCATTTGTCTCTTGATCCATTAGCAGAACCGTCTTGAATATCTTTCTATCTCTCACAGCTGCTGTAGGATAGAGAGAAAGCATCTGAGATACATTACAACAGCCAGTCGGTGTGTAAATTGTTCACATGTGATGCTATCCATCCCCTGGGTGCTCAGCTAGTCCCTCGGAATATATGTGTGTGCATGCGTATGTTAGAATGCTTATGTGTGTAAGCAAGCAAGCAAAAGGAAGCAGAACATTGTCCATCGATTGTGAAAATCCGAAGGCGAATTTGTGATCTTGACAGTTATGTATGTGTATCTGTACATATGTTTAGGTCAAACTTTGTGTACCTCAGTACATGAACGTGTGTGCGTGTGTGTGTGTGTGTGTGTCAGACAAGGCAATCTGGCAGACAGACAGAGAGCAACAGCAAGTCGATGTCCACTTATCACAAAGAAGAGGATAAGAAGATTATCTTAAAATCAAAGGCATACAATATCTGAACTGGTGAAGTGAGATGGACTGGTAGTTTTTCCTTCTGCCAGTCTTTTTATCTTTAATACTCCTAAGGTCTTTGACTTACTTAGGTTTTGTTTTGTTTTTTGGCCTCTTCACTCATTCTGACTTTTGTCTCTGTTCCCCCAAGTGTTTTGATATTTTTAAAATAATAATCATGTTCAGAAATATGAATTATTTATTATGAGCTGAAGCTTTGTTTTAATGCATCAAGTTAATGCTTGCTCCATATGGGAGTTGTTGAAAAGTTGAGATTAGGACTTTATGACTGTGTGGTATGAAGGTTTTCTGATGATAAATCCATCTACTGAAACATGTTACAAATGAAAAGCAATGTAGTGAAAACATATCAGTAAGGTTAAGTAAGAACTTAGTGGGAATTAAAAATAGGATTTGCATGTTATCAGCAAGATAAATTTGATACAGTGTATAAGTTCTATGATTCAGTGCCAATGCAGGAAGGTCTGAGAAAAAGGTAAGCAAAGGTTTGCATCTTCAGACAGTCAGTGCATTTTTTCTCTCTCTCTCTTTAGACATGCTAACAATCCTTCCTGAGAATGAAAGAGATTGTTTCCAACCAATGGATGTTAAAGTCATCACACCTTAGGAGCTTGAAGGAGCTCAGAAGACATATGGTAAATCACAAACAAAAACACAAAAACGATTAAAAAAACAAACAAAAAAACAATCAATCCATGCTTGATCAGACTTGGTTAACTTGCAGCTTTAAGGAACTTTAAAAAAAAATGCTGACTTAAAAGGTCATTGGTATGCCATTGCACCAGTAATAGAACCATGACTGTATTAGTAACAAAATCCTAAGAGCACAAACCCATTTTAAGAAACTAACAGCTTAAGAGCTTTTAATTGCTTCTGTGTTAGCACTTTTGCATATATTACTGTTCTAGTAGTAAATGTGTATTTCTATATTTTATGTTGGACGAACAAAAGACTTTGGTCAGTCTTTCTTTTTTAAAACTGGTTGTCTGAAAACAGTTGGTGAGGTGTTTCCCCGTACATATTTACATATTTGTCTAATGAGGTCACCATCCATCGGTGTGTGAAACAAATTAAGCCAATATAATCGAGCCAAAGAAATAATTCCTAAGTCTTTATACTTGCGTGTTGTAATCCACAAAGCCATAATTGCATCAATTTGCTGTCTTAGGTTTGTAACAAGACAGAGTAGATGTTATTCTCCCAGTACAATGATGGACCTGTGATTTAAGATGTCGTACAGCAGTTTAGCTGTAGTGTGTGTGTTAGACAGACAAGATGTTCTACAGCCTTTACAATGACAGATCTGTGGTCAGAGCTTCACAGCTAGAGTGTGTGCGTGCCTCAGTGTGATGGATCAGCTCTGGGTTGACATGATGTCCAACAGGAGTGTAGTACAAGCTCCAAGAAACCATGTTGCTTCTGGTCTACATGCTCTGTGCATTTGCACAGCTAACTAGTGCTTCTCTCATGGTAAGCATTACTTCCCACCATTATGCAGGTTTAATTTTTCTCCCTAGCATACTTCCCAAGTTTTTCTTTGGTCCCTACTCTTCATTGTTTTGTTTAATTTTAATATGCATTTAGAGACATAAAACATGCAAGTTTTTGTTTTCCTTTCTATCACAATCTGTCTGCTACTGACTTGCTGTAGTGCTAATATAATCTCATAAAGTTTTTAATTGTGCATTTAAGGCTTTTAATTGACCTTCAATTTTACTATATTTGAACTGATACGACACTTTTTGATATGCACTTCCCCATAAAATTACCATATTTGTGCTTTTATGTGGATGAGTGGGTGTTTTAGTAGGGAGAAATTTGTCTGGATAACAGATATTTCTCCTGTACTGACCTGATTCAGCTTATTGCCACCACAACTTAAATCCCCACAGAAAAACTTGGTCTGTCTTCTTTCTCAATTTACTTTGTCTGCAAGGGCTGGAGAGTCCCTGCAGAACACGGCTAGAGTCCAAACAACACGCTCTCAGACACATACACACACTCACACACAAAAGGCCATTATAAAATGCCAATTTATATTTAATATGTTCCTGTTTGAATCTGTTTGGGCCACAGTGTTACAAATGGAGGCGACGTGGTTAAAGTATTTATGCTATGCAACCCAACAGTCTATCTATTAGTAATATGATGTAGTGAAGGGAAACATATTCTTTGTCTCATATCCCATTTGTTGTCAGGATGGATTCACTCATTCAGCAAGATGCCATACGGGGATAACAAGGGGATCACGAGGGGCAGAGAAGAATCTGTGTGTGTGTGTGTGTGTGTGTACACTCAGTTGTTCAAATGGGTTGAACTTAATTTTTGTATTTGAATGTCGGAGTGTTAGTTTGGTGGAGGCTAGACTGAGGGGAAATGTAAGTAACTGTGTTGTAATCACATTGATAGTTTCTTTTTTTTCATTCTATTGTCTTTGTATTGTCTACTTGCCCAGTAGTAAAAAGTGATGGAAAGTATGAATGTTAGTAGACCACAGCACACAGGTAAACCTGTGGCACACAAAGCAAAGAGTGCAAGTATAGCCCATAGTGCAAATCATGATCATATTAACCTTTAAAACCAAAAGTCACAGTTAGATGGAGTGGAGTGTTGTTCTTCTTGTAAAGATGCTGAAGTACTGTAGGTACTGTTGTAACATTGGCTCTATTTGTTGAATCACTTTAGGAAACAGACAAACTAGCATAGTCACAGTGGTAGTAGTGGGCTAACATCATGTAAACAAGAAGAACTGGATGCCGCATTAGGCTAAATGACAGTTAAATTTAAGGCATGCAGTGCTGGTAGCGATATGCCACGTAGTAGACAGCAAAACAAAAGGAGAGATGTTTACAATGGTGTGACAATGAGCCATGCCAGGGAGAAAGGTAAGAATTAATAGCTACAAAATGAAATCCTGCTTAGGATGCATGTTTACCTCTGGTTAAATGCATATTAGATGACTGGGTAGAACTTCAAAATAAAAGCAAATAAAATTTCAAAGCCACACTGAGGTGCACAGGGGCATATTGTAATCACAACATGGTGGAACATAAGTTAAAAGTCTTTCAGAATTTATATAACATAGAAGTGACATTATTTTGCATGTAAGTGAAGAGGAGAATTTGCATGAGGCATAAATTACTTATCAGGGCACAACATAAGTTTTTCAGTACTGTTGGCACCAATCAAAATTAATTATTTCTATTGTTAATTTTTTATTGTCTCAGCACACAACTGAAAAAGTGCATTAGTCACTTAGCATCCATTTAATTTTTCATGGCAAGCTGCTTGGAAGGACAAAATATAGTCACCAAAGAGAAAACAACTAAATGGAACCACATGATGCTTCTACATACAGATGTCACACATCAAGGAAGACAAATGTAGCCCTAGCCATACTGGCACTAAAATGAAAGACTTCAGTGCTTTGTAACCATTAGTTTTAAACCTATTTCTATTCATTCATTTTCTTTTATTAGACTAAAATAGAAAATGTGTAGTAGCTTCAGGGAGAGTAAATTTCAGATTTCTTTACTAAGGGTTATTCTCCTTAGGAAGTTTTATGGACAACTGCTCCTGTCATTCCCCCCCCCCATTACAGCTGACTGCTACTCATGGATAATGTTGTAGATAAGAATTCAATTAATTTGTGAAAAAAAATACTTTTTTTGTAATTTTGTGTATATTTTGTGTATATTTGGTGTAATCACTTTTAAAAGAATATATTCTGCAATGAGTTGCTGACTGTATACTACCTCTCAGGTAAATCTTCATATCTTATCAGTATGGGTGCAGACCCTATAGAATACATGGTTTAAAGCCTTTGATTTCATTAGAACTTTCTTGAACTCATCCAAAGTTTGGGCTAACAGTGTATGACTCATATTAAAGACATTTCTTTTAGTGTTGAGCCACAATGGTGATTTGTCTGAAAATATGCTCAATTAGCTATCAGTCCTTTACCTCTGTGCAGTTAGTATTCTTTATAAAAGAATAGTGGGTAGTGGGTTTCTAGCTGTAACAGTTTGGTTCCTGAGGAACTGGAGGTTTTTAGTCTTGTCAATAATATAGGCCTTGATGAGGCACAACCTGTCCCCAACTGTGAAGGTTTCATCCAAAATTGATTAATTCCCTGTTTTATTAATCTGGAACCACAAGCTGAGATGTTCAAAGCTGCAGGACAACCAGAACCTGTGGTGCAGAGGAAGAGGGCAAATAAGTGAGAGTGAGAGACAGAAATGATGTATGCGTGTTTGCCTGCACTTTATCACTGGTTCCTACCATCCCAGTCTTCAAAGTTATTAGGAAAGTCACCAAACTCTAAAGAACTGTAAACACTGCACACAACCCAGACTTAAAGCTTTGCCTTTATTGCAATGTGCAGACTGGGAGTGTTCAGAAACAGTAAAAGTTGTGCATCAGAAGTACAATAATAATTACTTTTTTAAATTTTAAAATGTAGTAAAAGTAAAAAAATAAAAGTTCCTTTAATGTGTAGAAATTAAAGAGGGTGACAAGCTAGATTGGAACTCAAAGAAATCTATACACAGTAATGCACATACTTTAGGTACATGCATAACAGGAAAATCTAATGCAAATGACACACCTTGTGCTGTTTTGGCCTCTTCACAATTGAATGGCCCAAGAGTAATATATATTCATCAACGTCATCTTTCACAACCACATGTTGAGAAATGAAAACAACCCATCCATGCGCGTATATAGACACACTCACAGCTTTGATGTATATTTCCATTAATTTATCGGGCATGGGTGTGGGATGCCGGGAAGGTCACGGGACGTCATGTTTTTAAACTGACAGTGTTTTTTAAGGTACTTGTCAGTCTGGGACGACTGAGCAGAAAAGCTGCTACCCTACATCCACACTGTGTGGAAGAGGGAGTGTAGGGAGGGGAATGGGGAGGCATACAAGTGAGAAAGCCAAGGGGAAACGTCAATGGGATGATAGAGAGAAGAGGAACTGGGAGAAGCTGTGGGCATGGATTGAAAACAGGAAGAGAAGTGGCTACAGAAAGCAAGGTGAAGGAAGCAAAGATGGACTGAAGGGTGGAGCGTGTTTTTTCCACAGAAGGGAAGAAAAAGTTTTAGAGTTTTAGTTTAAATTACACAAGAGACTGGAATAGCAAAAATCATCCACTTGGCTTAAAATACAGGTGGGACTGAATGCTTGGTAAAAACACAATGGCTAATCCTGCTGTTGAGATGCAGCTAATATGATATGACTTTGGATTCATCTCTCAAAGGTCTCTACTGTTAATGTGGCATTGAAAATGCATGTGCCCACTGACTGCAGAAGTGATTCCACTGAATGACCTGATCTTGGTGCCATTAGAAATGAATTATAACACCTATCCTCTGTTGGAAATTAGATGTGTACTATGTGCCTGAATAAAAGAGAATATATTAAGATGTGTACATAGCTTGTATTTAGAAATTTGATGTTCATAAAAATGACAGAGTAAGTTTGTATGCTTATTCCAGTTATTCATTTGATTCAACTAAAGGTTAGGCCTCTTTGCTCTTTGAACAGGTCTTTTTAAAGTACATCCTTCTCCATGCTCCTGGACCTCCCATGGCTGCCCTTGCCTCCATTTGCATTCATTTTCATGATTGCTCCATGCCTGTCTCTTTTTCCCCGCCTCTCCCTCCTATTACCTGCCTGTCCACTTGACTTTGCATCACTCTACAGACAGAATTCACCATATTCGCCTCCTTTTCAAAACCACAGGCATGGTTGAGGGGAGCTGTAGTTGAAATCGTTCAAGTGTGCTCATTCGCGTTTTTTAAGGCTTGTCATTTCACAATTCTACCTTTTCCAACGCTGCTGTCGAATAGACGGGGATTAATAGGCATCACCTCAGTGCTCCTCAGACTAGATTTTTGCCTTGCCTTTGAAATTATTAAAAGAAAATTCAATTTTCTGTGGAATATATGTATTTTAAAACATCGTTTCTAACTGACAGGATATATTATCTATGACATTTAACAATCAAGGCAATGAAAGGTGTTTTTTTTTTTTAAAGATCTACACAGGTGAGCTTGACACAAATGTTTTTGCTTTTCATCTACAATATTTTTTTCTAGCCCAACTGATATAAAATAGAGCAGCAATCAGACAAGCTGAAAATCTTAATATCCATAACTATACTGCTAAAGTTCCAGGAATATGAGTTCAGTGAGGGAGGAATTTCTTTTTTCTATAACACATTGTGTATATAATGTAGTTTCAAACACAGATTCCAAAATTACTATCAGATTAGATACTCATTTACAACAGAATCAATATCAACAGTACCATCTTGGGTAGCGACTAGCAGCTATGGCTAATTACACTGGCCAACAAGCATCTTGCTACTGGGATTCTTTCACCTGTACTTTAACAAATTTCACTTGCTGACTCTAATTCTGAAAACTGTTTTGGTCTAGCACGTCCTGTTTTTTTTAGTTATGATATTCCAAGTTTTGGACAACTAGGATGACTGGACAGAAATGGCAAGGCGTTTCAGCATTTAAGAAACAAGTTTGGTCTCGAGAAAAGTGAAGCCAACATTAAGGAAAGTGTTTTTGTTGGTCCTGAAATCCATGGGCTGATGCTTGACGATGAGTTCAAAAGGAAAACTGAAGCCAACTGAAGCAGCAGCATGGGAAACATTTGTGCAAGTTTTCAAGAATCTATATTGTGGATAACATACTGAAAGCACATCAGCTAATGAGTGCCAGAATGTCACTGAAAATCCACTTTTTACATTCTCATCTCAATTTTTTTTAACCAAATCTGGGCAATGTCAGTGATGAGCATAGGGAAAGATTTCATCGAGATATAAAAGTGTTGGAAAACCAGTATTAGGAATTTTAGAAAATTTAATCAGAGCATGATGGGTGACTATTGTTGGTTCTTGTAAAGAGAGACGGATGTGCAGTACAAGCACAAAAGCAAGTGCTTCAAACATTTTTGAGAACACGTACCTCATTTTATTTTGCGCTAAATTGACAGAAATATGCTTTAATGTGTCTCTGGTACCATGTTTTGGTTTGTTTTCAGAATAAACACTTCTAAATAATCTTGGTGGAAAGTTAAAATTCCAGACATTGTGTTGATATATTATATTGATATTCAAAAGTGTCAAAACATCAATGATGTGTATCTTAAACACCTCATGTGCAAGCTTAAATTGGATTCCATATCTG
>VUQS01020719.1:27713-42444 GCA_015108495.1 Heterochromis multidens
TAAAAAAAAAAAAAAAAAAAAAAAAAAAAAAAAACTAGATAAAGAGCTGGTCTGAAGTTCCCAGTAGCAAACACTTTTTTTAATTTTGTAAACCAGTGTTATAAAATGTTGGAGACAGGCAGCAAATGTTATCAGTCCTGCTTGTTTAGAATGGTATTAGAAAGTTATTAGAAAGTGTGTCTAAAAGTTATGTTTCTCAAAAAACCCAGATTGTAGCTAAAAAAAGTCTACCAGCAATTAGACAGAAACTGTGGCAGCCTACCTTACTAAGTCTGTTTGATCAGCGACAGAAATACCAGAAGCACAGCACAACCTCAGACAACCTAAAAATATTGTCTTTTTTGTTTATTTGTACTATCTAAGAGAATGTTAAAATATGTGTAAACACCTTATGTTACTGGATTTTTGTGGCGTTAGATGAGACAACTTAAAAACAGTGTAGTAATTGATTTTATTGTTTATATTATCCATCCATCCTCTTCTGCTTACCCAATGGGCAGGGTACACCCTAGACAGGTCACCACTAACTGCATGTCTTTGGACTGTGGGAACTGCAGAAGAGAACCCACGCATGGGGAGAACATACAAACTCCACCCAGCCAGATGGTGGAGTTGAACCCAGGACCTTCTTGCTGTGAGGTAACACTGCGCCACAACAAAAGGCCTCTTATTTTGGCATTTTTTTCCCTATCAAATACGGTATGAAGTCTTTTCCTGGGTATCATATCAAGTTTGAAATTCTAGTATTATGACAACCCCTTCACAAATCCAGCTAATTTAAAATCATTTACAACTTTAAATGGATACTTTTTTCTCCTTTCTTTATTTTCTTTTAAATCTAAAATCAGCATTTATCATCTACAGAAGTAATGAACTTACATTGACATTTTCCAGTACAGTTGAAGTTCATGAATATTTACTGCTGTATGTGAAGGAGTTTGGTCTTGACTGTATTGTAGACTAGGTTAGACTTCATTCACATGTAATGTCAGTCATAGTGTGGTCTGAATTCAGCCACTCTGGTTTGGCAACTCATCTAAACCGTAAAGTTGTGAACTAAAAATGTTTAATTAACATACAAGCACTCTCTTTATGATACTCTTTTGCCCTTTACTCAATCCCTTAAACTTCTCTCCTTCCCCTCTTCTTTCTTGAATGCCAGACAATTACTTACTTTTCACTTCTTCACAGGTCTTAAATAGAGAAAAGGTTAATTCCTTCAGTGTGTACAGACCTCATTTCAACTGCCAGGGTTACATCCCTGCCCCCATCTTTTAAAGACAACATTTAAATTTTTAAAACCTACACGTCCTAACCAATTTAAATCCAGCTGATCATTCTACAAAAGCACATGGTGCAATAAAAAATGCATCACAACCAAGTTTTTAATGGTTGAGAGAAACAGATGTTGGATGATGAGATGTGTAATGAGGAGAACTTACAAATTTGGGGTCTAAGAAAACTTCTGAGATTTTGTTAAAATTGACCAAGATGCCAAATAACATATCTAGGCTGTCTTTGTGAACTTGCAAAGCAGTTACTTAATCATTTACCTTCCACTTAAAACAGCCTTTTCTTCTTGACACATATATCATTTTCAGTCTAGCTGTTCTCTACCAGTTATTTGTGGGGTCTCCACTCCTTCAGTTGAGGTATTCCCTTTGAGACTTTTATCTGATGCCACTATTGACCGGACTAATTAGAATTTGGAATGTTTCTGACCTTAAACTGGTTAGGATTTGGTAAGAATTAGATACTAGACTAACATAATGAATGGTTGCACTGCTTGTCAAATTTGTTTTGACAACAAGGGTTTGTCACTTAAATGTATACATCGTTTGTGGGACATTGCTGTTTTTTGGCTGTAGCTGTGGATTCAAAGCAGACAAAGTGTTGCGCACATAGAATTAAGTACTTCATTAATATATGTGGAAAGGGTGAATGTTGCTTATAGGTTATAGCCACCTTTTCTTTTTACATCATCATACATTCTATGCGCTATGCAGTGTTTTATCCACCCTGCATCACCAATTAACCTAACAAAGGAAAACTGCATACACACAGAATGTGTCACTCATCTCTTTAAATTTCCACAGAATGAATGAAAGGATGAGAAGAAGGGAGAGAGTCAGAGGAGAGAATGCAGTTGGGTGGGGAAAAACATGGAAAAGTAAATAAGGTGCTAATTATTCAATAACATAAAGAAAATTAATTATTATGAATTAAGGAAAGGAAGCAGAAACTGATTCTGAACCAGCCCAGAAGAATATAAATGCGCAAGTAGCTCTACATTTTTAGAGGGATGAAAAACTGCCTAACTTGTTGACTAATATAAATGCAATCAAATACAAGGCAGGTGTATTTGGTGTCATTCCTTGTGCTGTTTAAAGCATCTTTGCTTTAGAAATGTTTGTACATCCAACAGTAAAATAGTTTCAATAGTTGCGTGTGTTTAAACTTGTGAAATTTAAACAAATGCAGTTTGTGCCTGGCAGTCTGTTTCCATACATTAATATAGACTTCATTTGATTCAAGATTGATTTCCGAAATGGAAAGTGGAAGTCAGAGTATCTAAGGGATGTCAGACATCCACCCTTTATTTGGTCACTACAGCACTTGTGTATGTATGTGTGTGCGTGTGTGTATATACAAATTGTTTAATGTGCACTGTAGCATACTGTAGGCCCATGAAATGTAATTGCATGTGCCTGGCTAGACCTCAGAGAGGATTGTAGATGCCCACTAAATAATAAAGACAACTTTCCTTGAGACAATTAGATCCAGTTTTGCAGGGGTTGCATACATAACATGTTACTGTATTCTATAAATGCATTCTCATTCACATAGTCTCTCAGTCTCTTTGTATCACACACTTGTGCATACACTGGTATACTCACTTACCTATGTATCGCACTCTCCTTTTCTCACTCCTTATCTCTGGCTTTCTAACAAATATAGGGACAACAAGCAGAAAAGTCTGCAGGACATACAAACATATGCGCACAGTGCCTTCACCCAGTCACCCTTACTGCCGCATCTGCACCGCAAACAAGCGTATGGTTGTTATCGCTCTTCGCCATGCTCGCTGAGGGAAGTTTAAGCTGATTCGGTGACAACCCAAACTGAGCCACCCCGGCATTTCCTTACAGCGAGGGCCCTAATCTGCTAGACTAGGGGAGAAACAGAGAGTGGTCTGCTCTCTAATTCAACAGAGAAGCGAGGCTTGAAACAGCACAATTAAAAAGATACTGTTGTGTTTACACTCGCCGCCCTGTGTAACTGCTGAATGGGGGACATAAACAGCTTAGCTGCAGCCAGTGTAAGTGGCCTGTGCAGGCCTCCTCCTGCTGAATACGAGGAGAGCTACTGTATTCTGTCACACCGCATTTGACAGGAATTTGAAATCTGCTGTATTATGCGCTGCCCACAATAAACCTTGTGTTGTTTGAAAAGCCGGCATTAGACAGCAGAAAACTGGCATCACAGAAGGGAAATAATTTGATCTTGTCTAATCTGGCTGAGGGGGGAAAATATTGTAATCCCTTCCGTGCTCTGTGATTGCATATGTGAATGTGCTTGCTGTGTGTTTGTGCAAGTTTGTATAGCTTCACTTATGTAGGGTTGTGCATATGCATTTGTTTTCATCCAACACAGAGGTTTTTGAACTCATAATTCTGTTATTTGGTCCTTTGTGTGAAATTGTTGATATTGCCTTTTCTGTTGAGGTTCCCATAGGTTTTTCCTCACATAGCAGATAATAACAGGAGACTGATTTGGAGCTGGAAATCCATTGCGCACACATGCACACACATATATTTCTGCTCAGTCCACGGGGGCCCATTGGAGCTCCATTGTAAATGCTTCTGTTTTTATGAGGCGTGCAGATGTAAATCCTCACATTCTCTGTGATATGTCTTTGGCATCCTGTTGTCTCAATCTTTGATCACCTATCTTCTGGGAAGTGATGAGTGCTGAGAGCCAGAAATCTCAAACAACAGACACATTCGCCCACTTGAATTTATACCCGTCCAGAAACAAAGGACCTGTGTCGGGGCGATTGTTTCCCCCCGAAACTCTCAGGGAAGGCTTTGAAAATCAAAAAAAAAAACAACTTTCTGTTTCATGCAAGCCTGTCCCATCTTTCGCCACCATTGTTGTTCCTCTTTGATAACAGGCTTGAACAAAACCCCACGCTAATCTCACATGCTTTCATTCATTACAATCCTGGATCATAAAAATGGACATTTTTGCATTGTTGTTCAACTGAACTCTTGTTTTTTCATGCCAAAAATTTGGTGTTCATTCTTTGCTGTTTGCTGTTTTGTTTGCTGTATAGTGATCACTGCACAGTAGGTAATAGGTGTTGTGAGAAAGGGGCCTTTTCTCACTTTGTCCTTGGAGGGATCAGTAAAATGATTAGCAGGACGCACTCACCCAGGGAGAGGAGACAATGAACAGAGTAGATTGTCTTGTGTACAACGATAAACTAAGAGGCTCATTATTATCTGCAGAGTGATAAACCACATGGATAGTTCAGATATAATGCTTATACTGCAATGCGGTTTGGTCTCATCCTTCAATCTGAACATATTCCATTGGATTAAACATGAACTTTTTTTCTGAAAAAACTACAATACTTTTTAGTGTATATCTACTTTATGCAGCTACACATATCAAGCAGCAATAAGAACTTTATTATAGCTTTACAATATTTTTATCTTTTACTGCTTTTAAGCTCAAAGTAAAAACTATCCCACCCCTATAACTTGTCTTTGATTCTTATCTTCCTTTTACACTATGGTGCCTAAATGCTTCTTTATTGCTAGTTAGTTTCAATAGGGTTTTTTTTTTTGAACAATTCAAAAGACATTTCACTCTTAAAAAATACCACAAATAATGGGCACACATTCTTTCAGTCACACAGAAAAAATCCCCCAAACAATAAAATATATTTCTTGTTGTCTGGGTATCTTGTTAATCCCACTTTTTTGAAATACCCCAACTGATCTGAAGAGTTGTGTGACTTATTTACCTGTTCAGCCTCTCTGTGTACAGCGTTGTCAACAAGATGTTAGCACTCAAAGGGGAAAATAACTGCAAATATAAACATGCTGAGGTACATCTTGAGCTGGAACAAACCTGCTTTTCTGACAGCTTGACAGTCACCTGAGGGTGAAACAGATTCTGAAATCACTGTCCAACCCAACACACATTGTCTTGCTTTGTCTAACTTATATACACACACATACACACACACACACACACACTCAAACAGACACACAGAAGCACATACACACACACACACGCAGCTGTCCGCACAGGGGCCAAGCCGGAAAAGAGGCCATCTCTGGCTGGGCAGCTGTACGGTCAAGCAGAAATATCTAGATGTTTCCCCTCCAGCAAACTGCTAGTATCACTGGTGACAGATAGACAGTCTGACAGGCCGTTTCTTTCTCTCTCTGTGACTCATACACACACTGAAACTTGCACAAATAAAGCACTATGATTGACAGAGAGCTAGCCAGACTGACAGACAAAGAGGCAGATTCTATAGATTGAATGTTGGATGGGAGATGGACACGAGGACACAGTGATGCAGATTTCCTTGAGACACACATATGCACACGCACAAAAATGCACACACACACCACTGAAACAACCTCCTACTTTCTGTCTTTTAAGGCACAGACTTCGACATAAATATCTGGTCACTTTTGCATATAAATCTGTTACATGGTTTGGATATTCAAATATCTCATATTGTCTCATTAAAGTAACTGTTTAAAAGATTATGTTACAATTATGACACTTTGACCAGCTCGGACACCTAATGTCAGGTTTTAATTCAAATGATCCAACTTCATATTCTCTTCCAATTATGTAATTCTGTTTTCAAACCACAGAGGTCACTGTTGCTTTAAATACTACTTAGATTTCATTGGCTCAATGTAAACCTCTTTCCATCCCATTAGAAGTATCTGAGGTATTTGGGTTTCAGATTCACTCTGAAGAGAGACTGAATTGTAAGGTGGCATAAGTACTTAAAGCCTAACCTCAAACTAACCCCAAGCACTTAATACTGACTTTGTGTGGTTAAACAAACTACTAGGAATGCTACACTTCAACAAACAACAAAACTAAAGTCTTGAAAAATTTGATTTGACCAAAAAAGCTGACTTTTTTTTTTACATAAACGTACACAGGTATTAGCAGTAAATATACACATTCAAAAACACAGAAGACACACAAACCACAAGAAAGAAAGAAAGAAGGCAGTGTCTCAAAATCAAACACACATATAGGAGTTTTTAGCATAACAAGACTGCTACTATCAGCACTCATTTTCTTTTGAAGCTACATACAAAAAAGCCAAACTACAAAAAATACAAAATACCAGGCAAAGCAAATATGTTTAATAGAAATATTACTGTCAGCAGCCCTACTGTGCCAACCAGTCAAAACTAGGAGCTCTACTTCAGCAAGTCACAAATAGTTTAATCTCAGGAAAGATGATTGAAGCAATTGCAACCAATGATTGTGAATGCAAACAGAAAATGCATGAGCAAATTGCAGTGATCATGATATTGTAAAAAAAATCTATCTATCTATCTATCTATCTATCTATCTGACAATTTGTAACATGCTCATGAATATATATTTTTTTATCATAAGGTTTTTTTTTGTTACTGCTTAGCTGAAAAAAAAAGAAAAAAGAAAGAACCGATCCAGTGAGATCAAACACATCACTTCCCAGTATGCTTTGCTTAGACTGAAGCAACAGGACACACAAGTGTGTATCTGTGCGCGAGGCCTCCATAACTCAGACATGCTGTTTAAAAGTATACAAAGTGTGCAAGTGTCCATGGGACATGCTAAGCAAGTTCAACACACCTCTATACACGCTGACAACCATGCCCACATTTAACACATGAACTGCTAGTGCCAAATGTTCAGGCTCTGCTGGCTTGTTCTGGGGGTTTGCGCACACACACACACACACACACACACACAATTGTACACACACAGTGTCTCATGGAGGAACTCACTAGAGACTTTGTGGCTTGGCATTCGGCCTATCAACATTCTATTTCCTTTCTGCCCCTTTCTGCTGAAGTCTCATTTCCATCGCCTGACAAACACAAAGGAAGTATCCTCCCTGCCCAGTGAATCTGTTTAAATAAATAAATAAATCTCCACTCTGCTGTACATCAATTAATTATCTGTTTCACTGAGTGGCAGACTGTCTCTACCTTACTTTATGTCTGCGCGTTTCCTCTCTCACTCATATACAGACCTACAGAACACACACTGACGCACACAGAAACAGAGAGATAGAGAAGGAGGAAAGAAAAAGAGATGGCAGACTGCCACACTGGCTTTCATTGTGAACTTGTTTAGTCAAAATAACGAGTCGGCGGATTATGAAAGACTGCAATTAGATATTGAGGAGCAGTTGTGCAAAAGAATGAGTGACTGCATGGCACACTCCTGACTTACCTTGTTAAAAAGTCCTTAGGGTTAGTTGGCGTGTCATTCAGGCTGTAATGCCTTACACCTAGCGGGGGAGTTTTAAGTCATTTTGGCATGTAATTATCAAAGGAACACTTTGTGATAGATGGCAGAGTCGGCGACAGAGAGATCAAGGGAGCAGGAGGAAAAGTAAGCATGAGACACCTAGTCTGAACCTCATCATAATTAGAGGATTTCTCTGACTTTGATCCAATGGAAAAGGGCTGTCTTATAAATCCTTTTTGAAATGATATAACTGTAACTTAGACACATATGTACGCCTGTCAAACAAACAATTCTAATGAGGCATCAAAGGAAAACCTGAATGCTAACCTTTGGCGATAACAAATCACAGAGTACTTATGTCAAAGTGTGCGTGGAAGAGGCACAAATAAAGTTTGCAGTAGTGGTAATCCTTTACTATGCCACGATGCTCTTGAGCTATTTACCCAAATTCAAGTGTCAAGCACTTCCAACAGGAGTGCTCCAGAATTTATTGAAAAATTAAAAAAGCTTACTTTCAGTGTTTGTTTGCATTCTACTCATAAATCGTGATTTCTATCGTTTCAAGAACGACCTTAGCAATACTTACTGAAAAGGTTGAAGACATTAGAACAGGACACATCAGAAGGTGGCACACTAAAGTTCATTCATGTCTCTTTGATAAATGTGGTTCTAGAAGATCAGTGACATAGGATTGCCTGTCAATTAAGTCAGTAAAAACTCATTCAAGGGGTAAAGCTCCAGCTTTTTGAAAAGACATTAGCGTCTATCTCCCTAATGCCAAGAAACTGCTCCTCTGTTGTATGAAGTGTTACTGTCCAACAGACTTTAAATATGGCTTTGGCTCCAAATGAATCATAATAATATAGTGAAATAAAACAGCTTGAAGATATGACAGACTTTCACACTAATCTTGCAGGCAAAGTTTTCTTATGACAGTCTAAGAAGTTCTAAATCTTTAAAAGCCTTGTCTCTACTAAAAGTGAATCACTGGATTCCTGCGTGTAACACACATCCATCTTTAAACTGTAGCTACAAAAATACGGAATACGTTCTCCCTGAATGGGCATTGCACTGGTAATATAAAACCCACATTTTAGTAGCTTGTCAATCAGACACATACAGTAAGTCTGTCTTTTTCCTGTAAGACTCTTGTAAGCAATCCAAATTACTGTTACAGCTGACAGCCTTTTTTCTGAGTGTTGTTTTGTGTTTTTGAGCTCTTCATCATCTGTCACAGCAGCTTGGCAGATGGTAGATCCATTTTGGACTAATGTTTACTTGTCACAAATTTTTCTCTTCTATGGAAGCACAGCATGTTGCATGAGCTATCAGAAGCTCGTTTAACTAATTCTATTAACAATAAAAACACAAAACTAGCACAGAAGCTAGGATGCCATTCTGGCATTCCAGCAATATCTTTTTGTAGTCACATGCCTTATATGCTGTCCAATGAAGAAAATTTCCACCAAAATTGAACTTGTCTTTTCAAGCATAACAGTGATCAAGGCAATTCGGTAGCAATGAACTGATTTAGTGATGTCATATATAAATATATACACACAAGTAACAGTATTTCAAAACTGTTGGTTCCCTACAGAAATTTTTCAACTCAATCAGCATCTCTGCATTATTATATGCCCATTATTTCCTGTCATGGTGCTATCATTGAATTGCTGCCATGCAGAGGAAAGGGCATAATGATTCAACTCAGAGATGCCAGCCAAATCTGTTCTGTACATATGCATGGCATTCCTGTTTGGAGGATGAGTAAATATAGGACAGAGGTTAGTGCAAACACAGACCCTGTGCAACCTTTCTCTCTAATCTGCAACTTAGCAAGAGAGAGGGGGAAAAATTCAAAGTACAGTTAATACATATCAGCTTGTGTTGTAAAATGGGCCCATAATTGGAACTTGTAAAGTAAAATATTTATTCTTTTATATGATAAATTCATAAATTTGAAATAATTTATGTCACCAGGTGCTTGCTTAAATATTGTAAAGTTATTACCTTATAATGTAAAGAGAGATGGCTTTTGTTATGAAGTCGGCCTATATAAATGAAATGTAACTGAGCTGAATTCACCAAAGTCTCTCAGTGCAGATTCCTTTCCTTTCCTTTCCTTTCCTTTCCTTTCCTTTCCTGTTTTATCCTCAAACAGATTTCAATATAAATCCTCAAATTCTGTTCAAAGGAAATAGCCATTTAATGTCAGGATTTATTTAGAATTAAATACAACAAAGACATTTCTGAGAACATCCCTTTAACAATGCAGCAGAAATGCCAAGCCACACAGAAATACAATACATTACGCTCTCTGAAAAAGACGTGCCAAGGGACAAACACTTACTACTTTTTTCTTCATCCAAGTCATATTTATTTTATTAGGTGTATTCTCCATAGGCTTCATGGTGGAAGGACAGCCATGCGCTCAGACACGCACTCACATACACACACGTACACAGACGCACACAACAGGACCCCAGATCTCCACTGGTGCATGTAGTGATTCTATTTTTTTTTCCTTTTGGAGTTTTTTTTTTTTTTTTTCAAGCAGGGAAGATAACAACCACCAGTAGCCAGACATAATTAGTATTGGAGAAGACACAAAGAGGAGCTTCTAATGACTACAAACATCTAGGTGGTTGACTTTTGTGTATGTAATTGAAAGGGGTTAAAAATCAATAGTATTCAATGAAAACTAATTGCAAGAGGAGAGAGTGGCAAGCTGTGAGGCGTCTATTAGGACAGGCAACAGCAAACCACTGTGATTCTTCAGTCGGTTAGAAAAGCGCTCTGAGCACAAATTTGAGTGAAACTGTGCGTGAAAAATGGCTGAATAAAATACACATAATTCGTCTATTATTTAGTAACTTTCAGGCAACATGGAGTGATGGGAAGCAGATGGAAAAATAATGGGAAGTGAAAGTCATTGTGTCTGAATTTCTGCAGTTAGTGTTGTTGAAGAAATGATGTTGAACAGGAAACTATTTAAACTTTTTTTTTTGGAATTATACGCAAGAGGCATTGCTATTATAGGAGAGTCATTTAAATGGGATTTTAAAAATAGTTTTAAAATAGTCAGATTAGCGGTGAGAAAAATATGCAGCCTTTTTGATCAGGAAATCAGGCAAAAAGCTTAGAGAAGAACCATTTACATTCATTATATCACATGCAGGTTCTTTGTATGCAGGTGCAAACTTCTTGTAGTGGTTTTGAAACTCAGCATGTTAATAATGTATAGAATTCCACACCAACAATGTGTTGGAAAACTGTTCTGACCTACAAACCTATAAATCCTGCAGAATATCAGACATTTACTGAACTGATTATTCCTATGCAGACTGAATAAACAGGATATTGATGTAGTCACAGTCAAACACTCGGGCCATCAGGAGGATAGATACTAGCTACAGACATCTGCCAAGTTCACTGGGCTGCGTGTTTACACTGTGACTGAGTTTGAAGTCTGGAGTAACAAAGGGCTACCACTGACAAGCAAATTAAGGCACTCCCATCATGGAAATCAGCCATTTTTCTTTCATGTGTGTGTTTATATCAGTGGCTGTATTCTTATCAGGTGGTAAATTACAACTAACAAAACTATATTGTTCAATTAATTGTATTCATTTTTTCAGAGACTCCATATTTTCATTACTTGCTATCCTGGCTCTGTTACACTTCAAACATCACCTGTGGACCTGTACACACATACGGATACACGCAGAGATTATAGGGAGGCCACTGAACAACAACCGTGGCCAGCTCACACTGACCCGCTAACATGCACACACAAAATGTCAGTTAGCCATGGTCGTTGGCAGTGGCGTTGCCATAATCTCTCTCTAATTATATACACAGCCAGGCTTACTGTTTTAATGCAGAGACCTGAGAAAATACAACCTGCTAATCTTATTTGCACACAGCAGCAATAACCTGCTGGGAGAGGAGAGGAGAGGAGAGGAGAGGAGAGGAGAGGAGAGGAGAGGAGAGGAATAGCGATGATTGATTACTGAGTTTATGTCATTATAGTTGGATTGGAACAATAATGATTAAACCATGCATTTTGAAATTTAAACACTTTATATGTATTTTCTAACTATTTCCTATCTGTTCCTGTTGACCTTCTGAACTGGCATTTTGGAGGATCTTACAGGATAACAAATTCTGCAGCACTTTGTCAATATCCTGTGTTTTTATTTCCATTTCAACATAGCTTACTTATAAACACTAGAGGGCTACACACTGCATCAAATATAGCACAAGAGAAGGGGAACGTCTGGGCTTTCACGTTGGTACTTTAGGACTGTAGAGAGGCCTTGGATAACATCCTGAAATGCTGTTCATGTCATCAGCGAACTTTACGGTGGACGCTCATTTATGACACACACTACTATAACTCATTATGCACAGACAAAATTGACTTACTTGCTTGTTTGTTTCAACACAAGATCATAGTTTTGATATTGTTTAATTGTGAGTATAATTTCCTTTGTGAATGTGGTTGACTAGCATTGCAGCACTTCAAGGTGGACCTTTTTATAATCCTTCTTATGTTCTCATATCTGCGTAGAGCTCTCTTTTTAATCTCAGATAGAGAAAATGTATAAAATGTCCACACACTTTTCTCTATATTTACATGTTAAATGCTATAAAGTGTTTCCACCATTGTTCCTTAGACTTGACTTTTCTTTCCCTACAAGTATGTGTTAGTATGGATTTTGTTGGTACAGTATAAAAATGCTGTTGGTGTCTATTAATTAAGCTGCATGTCATCGGCTATAAGTAAGTAAAGTAAATTTCTCCTCATATATTGCGCCTGCCCATGTCAGACATAAATATCACTCTATTTTTTTCTAAATATATTTGAGTATCTCTTCTTTATTTACAAAAAAAATGTGTACTTGCCTCTCTACTTAAATCCTGTAAGTTACACTAATTACTTTTAGTAAGATTATGATTAAATGTCAAACTTAACCTACATTCTGTCTGCTATTGGTAGCACAGCAATTCACAGCTAACATACCAGAGTACTTGTAATTCCTTTCTTCCCATTCCTAGTTAAGTACAGTGTCAATGACAATATTTCCATTTCGACCACTCTATATGGAGAATGGCCGAGTCTTTGTTTCCACTTGAATGCCTTGTGATAGAATATATTCCTTCTCCAAAGGAGGTGCAATGCAGACAGGGTGTCACACACACACAGATACACACAGGCCTACACAGCCACACTCACTATGTAAATAATGCATGTGTCTTAAAGGGTTTCACCCCACCACAGCTGGCCCACTTCAATTAGAATGCTTTGCACTCATCTTCCCCCTCCTTTCTTATGTGTCCTTTCCTCGCCGTTTCTTGCTCAATCTAGTATGTGTGCTTTTCTTCAGTTTGTACAGTAAAATTGATTTTCTCTATATGAGCTCTGCATTGTACAATATCTGTTTTAATGCTACATAGGTGATCATACATTTAATAAGATTTACTGTGGAAAGCACTCTTGGAGTAACATTTCTTTTCTAAAGTTATAAAGTATTTAAATGGTGTTAATGACCAAACCGAAGCATCTGTCTCATCTGCTGTGCAACATCTTTAGCTGTGCCAAAATGTGTATCACTCAACACCTTAGAAGTAAGAAAATATTTAAAATTAAATTACTTTCTCTTCCTTGATCTATTTCTGTCTCTGTCTTCTCTTGAGCGCCTAAATTTAGTGGAGGCCTTGTGATCCGTGTTACTCAGCCACACCACCCTCTCTTTGACCGTCCCCCTTCCTCCCTCTTTACTTTCACTTACCATAAGTGGAGGCCTTGGCCTGGTCTAGATTCTTCCAAACACATCTAATTACGCCAATGCCAAGCATTCCCCATCCATCACATAATCTTTCAGAGACAAGGTATTAGCGCTCCCCGTCCCGTCAGCCAATTACTTTCTGCCTTCTGCTTGAGTCACCTGCATTGCAAATGTGACCTTTACTTAGAGGGCTGATTGCATGTTTCCTTGAGTGTGTAAGAGAACGCAGGCTTTTGGAGTGTGTGTATGTATTTGTATGATCTTCGAAAAGATGTGTTAAGAGAATGAAATTGTGTTAGTGCGTGTGCGTGCATATGCATGCGTATGTTTGTACATAATAGCCGGCATAAGCTGCAGTTGCATGACTTCAGGTGTATTAAGGTGAGTGTAATGTACAATATGCAACATGTTTGTGTGTATGTGCATGTATGAAAGGCAGATCTACTTTGTGTATTTGTGTGTGTGCATGTGTGTTTGCCCCCATGCATGTGTGTGTGTGTGTGTGTGGGAGTGAGTGGGCTGGGGCAGTGAGCAAACCCTCTCAGACACCCTTCTGACCCCCCTCACCCGCCCTCATGTGATGGGCTGTCGTGAATGTTAATGTTCTGTGATGGCTGTGGAGCAAATAAGTGTTTCTGACACAGTACAGGCTCCCATTACAGGACCAGGCCAAATGGGCTTGCCAGTGCCTTAATGAGCAGACAGATCAGTCAGCCGCAGCCGCTGTACCAGTCCCACAGACTGCTTATGCAGGGACGGACCTCAACACCCTTGACCAGACCCAAGGAAAAACTGACTTTGGCTCCTGCCATCTGAAAACCTCCTCACTTCAGTCTGTTTCTTTAAAATTGTTCACTTACTTAGAGGCCAGGAAAAGTTTTCTGACTTGAGACCAATTCAAAATGATAAAGGCCTACTTTTGTAGAAACAAATACCAGCATTCTCTGATTAGTATACTTCTTCATGGGCAATAGCCCATATATTAAGAAGTATACTCATTACTGCAAGTACTTTCTTTGTTTTCACACTTATCAATAGCACCCTATATGTGCTTGGGAGTCAGAGTTGAGAGCTCTACTGCTTTATGTCACTACCTTTGTGGAAGTCATGGTATTTTGTTTGAAACAAGACATTGTCCTCTTTACCTCTGTAAAAAACAAGATCTTTCAGCAAACGCAATTTACAGTCTTTCAATGTAAAAACTGTATTTGAAAACCAGTTAATTCAGGCAGGCGACATTGCTATATAATAAAAAAAATTAACATTCCATAAACATTCCTGGATCATCTCTAATACGAATAAGAATACGAATACGAATAACTTCATTGATCCCAGAGGGAAATTCATTTGTCTGACAGCTCATCTGCTATTTATATGAGAATTGTAAAGCCTGATGGCTGTAGGTGCGAATGATTTTCTGTATA
>VUQS01020724.1:8457-27780 GCA_015108495.1 Heterochromis multidens
CAAGTTCCAAAAAAAAAAAAAAAAAAAAAGGGCTGGGAAAGGAAGAGATAACTTACCAGGAGGACGGGTGTCTGTCAGGTGAGCTGGAGAGAGAGCGCCTGCGGTATCGTGAGGAGGAACTGCGAGACCCAGAGTGGGAACGAGAACGAGAGCGGGACCCACTGCCAGTCCAGCAGAAAGGTCTGCTGGGTGACAAGAGGAGGGAGGAAGGTGGGGAGACAGAGCCTCGTGAAGGGGAGCAGCTGGATGGTGGGGAACAAGAGGGAGAGCAGGGGGCGCAGTCAAAGAGTAGATCCAGAGGAGTGCCCTCCCATGGATAGAGGAAGCGACTCTCACGGCCCTCATCCAGCTCTAGTTCATCGTGGAAGGGCAGAAACCCTGGGTGAAGGTAGCTGGAGGCAGGCAGCCTCTGGGGGTAGAAGTCATTCTCTCCCCCTTCAAGGGACTGAAGAGCTGTAGCATTGTTCGTTTTGCTGCTTGATTCTCTCTCCTGGCCACCCTGGCTATAGAGGGCTTGCAAAGGGTAGCCAAAGTGCTTGTTAAGTTCTGCTCTGATTTCCTGGTCGCACAGAAGCTTTCGGCTGATGGCAGAAAGATGGTGTTGGTCCCTGTCAAAAGTGGCCTCTTGTGAGGGGATCTGGGTGATTTGTGTAAAGGTATGCTCCCCTAACCCCTTGACCTGGCCTGCCTCTCCATCCACAGACTTAAAATCCTGCTGTTTAGCCAAAAAACCAGGTGAAGTTGATGATGGAGGAAATGATGAAGATGACGGTGGCATGGCTGAATCCTTACATTCCACATGCCTGTTCTCCACTTTGCCTTCAGCAGGCACTGGAGCATCAGTGGCACCTGAGGTGAATGTCATTTTCACAGCTGTAGTTGTGTTAACAGTGGCTGAGCCCCCATCCTTCTTATTACCAGCTGATGCCTGGCAATAGTCATGGTCACTGTAGCTACGGGGCGTTGCCCGCTTATTGTTGCCGCTGTTGCGATACTCCTCAAGGCCGCCCCCCACTGCGTGTTGAGTGACGGAGTAAGGGAGGATAGTGGTTGCTTTGCTCAGCTGGGCATAAAGCTCAGTCTGTTCGGGACCCTTCCTGGTGGGGCCCCCGCCTGAGGCACCTGGGGCCAGGGCCAGAGCGCCGGGGCCCAACTCACTCAGCCTGGCTCTTTTGCATGTCAAGGCTGAGGAGGAACATGAAGACAACTTGGTTTTGAGAGATGCTTTGAAAGGATTCTCTTGACTGGCTTTGTGTGGGGGCGTGGTAGGTGGTGTCAAACCTGCAAGGGGAGGAAGAGACACAGGTTGGGTGGGGAACAGTAAAATAAAAAAATAGAATCATAATGCAAACCTCCTCAAGTACCCCCTCCTCTCCCTTCTGCCCACACTCCTCTATAAACTCTCGGGTCAGTTTATGGACAGTGGACACAGATACATGCCTGATTAAAATATTCACTTTCCCTTGGCCTAATCCTATTTTATTGCAATCTTGACAGATTAATGTAATGCTTGGTGTAACTTGATATGGCTGCGCTGTAATACAGATGACTTGCCATTCTCTACCTCGCTGACCTTAAAAAGATCCCTTTTCATGGGAAAAAAAAAATATAACCCTGTAGGGGACAAATGTAATGCATCTGATAGGGGAAGAAAAAAATTAAAGTGAATGTATCATATCTCTGCCCGCTTCATAGAAATGTCTGGTTTCATTCCGACGAATTGGCCGCCATCCCGCGCAAAGACCTTTTTTGTCTGTCTCAAAGAACAATCGCTTATGTGACGCAGTGCATGGTTAAAGATTAGCCAGCACCATCCACATTTTCTGTGCAGTGGTGCAAGAAGACAACTGGATGTCACTGCTCTTAATGTACATCTTAGCATGCCTGGTGGTATTGCGCATCATTGAAGCACTGGAAGTACTGGGAATAGGTTAACATTCCTTTTAGATGGCATGTCCCTATTGTATGTGCCCCCATCTCTTCCCTCTCCCTCACAGATTTACAACCAGACAGATGGCAGTTTATTGGGAAGTCCTGAGATGAGCCCACTTTATAGCATTGTTAATGCACTCACACAAACAGCCGACACCATTACTCTCACTCTCCCTTTCTTTGGTCCTCCCTTTTCTTTAGTTTAAGCCTGGCGTTCCACCCTTTTCGCTCTTCCTGTCTGCCACCTTCCACCAGATCAATCTCTCCTTCTCCCTTGCTGTCTCTCTGCATCTTTTCCTGTTTCTATCTTACACAGAACAAATGTGCCCACACACGCAGGCACACTCGTCGCTAACAGACTCTCACTGGAGTCAAACTCAGGCACTTTGAAACACCTACGCTCTCCCCTCTTCTTTGCCATTCTTATAATGCAGATCATTCTTCCCTTGCTGGTGAATTGCACCAAATGACAGCTATTAGTATCAAATCCCGTGTTAGAATGTGCACCGGAAAGACAGCCTGGCAAAGAGCGTGTGGGATCCTGATACATAAATGTGCATGTTTCTGCTGTGTTTGGAATGCCTGATCCAACAGCTTATCATCCTACTTATTATCTGGATGTGCCTATAAGTAGGACTGCAAGCGCCCACTCCCCTTCCTCCCCCCTTTTCTCCCCTCTCACTCTTCTCTCCCTTTTTTTTTTTCCTTCCTCAGTTGTGATAGCGAGACAGACATATATTTGCATTATGCCAATTAAATGTGCTTTGGAAATGAGAAAGGAGAGATGCAGAGGGAGAGTGGATGCTACACAATGCCTGAAGAACTTCTGTTTCACCAATCAAACGCCATCTGTCCAAAACAACGTACGCACGGGGTCATAAACTAGGAGCCATTAGCGATAGGCTGAAATAAATCAGAATTAGATAAAAATGTGCCTCTCAGTCAAACTTGCTAGTGATGGATGATCTGCAGGTGCAAGCACCAATCATGCAGACGCTGGAGAGAAAGCGATGGAACAGGCGAGTGAGGCAGAAAGAGGAAGGGTTTTTGGATTCTATTTTCTCGTCCAGTTGTAAATTGTGAAGGGACCTCGGAGCGAATAACAACTCCGGGCTTAAAGAGTTGAGCCGGCTGTAAGCTATGCAAATAGCAACACACAGACCACCTCTGTGTCATGAGATACAGTAATTAAAGACAACACAGCAGCACAGGGTAAATCTATTAGCTTGATAGAGATTAGGTCTGAAAAGTCAGATCCCAGGAGGGCTCACTGCTTTTTGTAGCCTTTACCGTACCTCAAAGAGACGGGTCAAGAAAACATGCAAACAGTCCAGACCTTCCTATTAAGAACTACTAATCATCATTTGAGTGGGTACAAGATGTGAAAGTCCTGACAATTAAATTTATCTTTTTTTAAATGAGTGGCCACTACTACTACTACAACTCATTATAAAAGACATAAAGTAATATACTACTGGAAGCAAGTCAAGGAAAATTCCACCAGTGCATGGTCAACCTGCCTTGGAGGTAGAAGGTAGGACCGCCCACCTGGCAAACTTCCATTTGATTATCAGTAACACCACCCTTTATCTCTATTGTAGTGGAATGATTCTCTAAATTTGCGAAGGACATGTAAGTCCAAGCCTAAGAGCTCACACCTCTGCTTACTGGGATCTATATCCATCTGGCCTGTACAGCATTGAGACTCAAAAGCTAATCTCTAAGTAAGAAAGGTGCTCAGCAACCCAGAGCTTTCTGGACTAATGACTTTCCTGCTATTTTTCAATCCTACATTTTCCACAGAACAGTAAAGTCAGGTGAAAGGCTTTATTTGACCGTGCTTATAAAATGGATGTGTTGGAAAAGAACAGACAGCCCAGATTTGGCCACAGGTCAACAGACTCGCCCACATGCAGTAAAAGCGGAAGAAATATTAACTGTGCCTGATTGCTTCAGAGATTAAGGACCATTGCTCTTTCCATTCTTTAGGTCTCAACAGACATCCCCTTTGACCCTGAAAGCTTATCTACATAAAAGGGTTAAACCAGCACTTCAACCAAACTCAGAAGAACAGGGGGATACCTCTGGGGGTTTGCTTTTCCACCCCCACAGGAGCTAAGTAGAGGATACAGGGGGTATTATGAGGACCATTTCCCTTGCTAGTAAATGAATAAACAAAAGGGCCAGTGCAACATCACACAGTGTGAGGGCTGCTATTTTGTTTTATTGACCTTAGATGATTAATCCTAAGAAAATGTGTGGTAATTACTAACATCATTCACATAAAGAGCGGAAGAAGCAGATGACCCGCAATACTGCAGCGTTTTCTCCACATTCTCTTCTCTTTTGTCTTGTAAATACCATTTACATACAGCTTTTTTTTTTCTAATTTAGCTAATCATAACTCAATAACACAGAAGGATGAAGTTACTGATAATAAAGAAATATCCCCAGACTGCCTGTATCAATAGGGAATTTGAGTAAGGAAGGCGCTGATCATACAGGCAAAACTCAATTACACCACAAAACCAATTCAAACAATAGCAACAGCCTTGTGAATTTTCCCTCCATGTGTAGGCTAAAGCCCCTTTTAGTCATGCACTCTTTTCCATTTACTTTGACAATGCACGAACATGTTGGCTTCATGTATGAATGAGCCTCCCGGTCCCATTTCTGCAACAGCGATGTTGTAAGTTTGGACCTCATAACATTCACGCACCCCTTTTTAAAAAGCACGACTGCGTAATGCATCTTGTGAGTTGCTCAGCTCTGTAAAACATGACTGATTTGGATGATGCCCTAAATAGCACAATAATAACAGTAACATGTACGTAATAACATTTCTTGCTCTTTGACCCTGTGTGTGAGGGGTGGGAGCAGCTTTCTCAGCAGCACCATGCAGCACGCGCAGACCCTGCCCTTAGTAACAATGGTGGAGAAAACGAAATTGTGGTCACTTGGGTCCATGTTGACCATACTAGTTGCCACAAGTGCAACAAGACTTTTGCATGTGTGGCTAATACTGTGACCGCGGCGTGGCTCTCTCTGTCACTGTTGTGGTTATGTCTGAATGAATTTTAACACAGATGTGACCTGTGTCTGAATAACAGAATGCCATTACTTGAACAGATTGATGAAGCCAGCATAGTTGTGTATTCCATGTCTGAAAAGGGCTTGAGTGAGCTGTCAGTCAGAGAGCATTAGGATCTGATGGAGGGAAAGGTATATTAACTCTTCACTAACAAATGAGTGGGAGCGGTAGAGGAATGGGAAGGGTTTGCTAATAAAAGCCGAGGAGACTGGAAGACCTAATCAATGCTTAGGTACATAAAATTGATCTCTTATGTCTTCACCTTGAACTCTGAACTGTGATGGAACTATCAAGACACTGGAATGAGAATTAATCCATTACTACCTACCACAGCATTTAGCACTAGGCTGGTATTTTTCTTTTTTAGCACTTAAAAATTATTTAAATAGTTTGAAAAAGTTTGCTTACCTGGGGTTCCAGCAATCTCCACACTTAATGTGCGTTCAGTGGTTTTGTTCTCAAACGGTGATCCCTTGTAGTCACTGGAAGACAAAAAAAAATGTACAACATCTTACTTCACAGGTGAAAGTAAGAGTAAAAGATGTAATGACCTAAGAAATGGAAATGAATCACAAAAATGCCTCAGCTTGGATTCTAGTCTATATAGTTTTCTTTGGATTTGTCTTTTTTTTCTGTAGTTTTGATGTTGCTTTTTTTTTTCTTGCCTAGAATAATGTGGAAAAACTTCTCGCACTTACTTTGGAGACTCTGGGGTCAAAGGAAGTGGCAAGGTGGTTGGTTTGGCTGCAGAACACAAAGGAGCATGGGTAATTATTGATCTAGGTATAACACTCATGGTAGAAGAGAACAGGTCCACAGTCTGCAACAATTAATCCCAAATTGGCTCAACAAATGCAGTTATTACTACAAAAAAAAAAAACATCCCTAGTTAGAAAGCCTTACTATGGACACTATTGTACAGAGCATATATTTTTTAGATTGACCCCATTTTAACAATTTATTCTCTTAGGATAGACTGTTCACTCTGTGAGGCAGGATGAAGTGATGGTACGTGTTTCACAGGTGTCTAGACACAGACACCACGCTCAAGACAACAAACAGATCGAAATGGAAAAAGACATACAGAGAGACGATGCCACAAACAAGACACATGACAGTGGGTGAGCCCCTCCCTAGACAATAAAGTCATAATCGCATGCACCAACAGCAGAGGAGGGGACAAAAAGAAGGAAGAAAGGAGAGTCAAGGAAGCTTGTGCAGTTGCCCGAGGCTCTGGCCGGCTTGTGCTCCAGCTAAGAGAATGTGGCTTTAGTAGCACGATTCTAAAGAGCAGCACCTGGGCTCTGAGTCTAAATGTACATATTCAGCACACTCAGCTCAATCAGCCAAAGATGATTCAAGGGTTGACTTTGCGAATACAAGAAGTACAGTAGCAAGACATGGCTCACCCCTTTCCCACCCCCTCCTTTTTTTAAAGACAAAAAACCCCACGCATTTTAAATTGAAAAGAGTGCCTCTGCGACTAGCAAAAAGCATTGGCGAGCAGGCTGTTTGCTGTCATTGTTGTTTATGCCCCCAAAATGACTGTTAGATTCAAATTAGAATAGGGGTTAGTTGTGAAATCAAACTGGGAAGTGGTTAGAGCAAGAGAGGGAGAAAAGAGAGCAGAGATAAGGCCAGTGGGGGGGGATGCAGTCATGATTACCTAACAATGGGTGGCCCTGGTCATCGGGGTGCTCGCTGAGTGCCTGCCTGTGTGGGTGCCCTTGCCCTTGTATGATGCAGGGAGGGGTGGGCTCTGCAATGCTAGTATCTGGGAGGAGTGGGCTCGGTGGGCCCTGTGAGAGCACCGCTGCGGGGCTGCCCATGACATGGTCATCATCATCATCATCATCAACAACAACACCATCATTATCATCATCATCATGGTTAACATCCTCCCTGTAGCCCCCCTGGCTTGGCCACCCCAGATCTAGTCCAAAGCCCATGTCTAGCCCTGGATCTGGCTGGTTAACCCAGCTCTCTAGGTCAAAGGTGAGAGGTGACAACAGGGGCCTTGAATCAGGCTCCTCAGCTTGACTTACTCCTTTGTTTCTATTGTCAGTGGTCCCTCTGAACTCCTCCTCCTTAACCTTACAAAAAGCCTGCACTGGGCTCTCAGACCTCTTTTCTGCTAATTTGCTCTTAATGCTCCATAAAGAGGTAATGGGAGTACGTGGGAGGAGGTAGGGCTGATAGTGAGCGGGCCTCTTTTTGGAGGTGAGCAGCTGGCTAAGTAACGGGTGCCCCGGCTTCTCATCTCTTTTCTTTATAGTCACTGTGATGTGCCTATGTGGTGCACGCCTGGCACTGTCACTGTTACTACGGCCTTGCCTGCCAAAGCCCTCACTAGCCTGAGTGGCGCCCGCAGCCTCTCGGCAATGCTCACAGCTGTGACTCGCCTCTCGGGGAGGGAGGGAATAAGAGTGCATATACCTAATAAACCTAGCGGCGGCCAGGCGGCCCACATCGCCTGGCGGCCTTCCTTCTTCACTGGGCGGCCTGTGCTCCAGTTTGGGGCGGGCATGGCCGCAGGCGGAGGTTCTGTGGCCAACAGGGATAGTAGCACCCTCCAACTCCTCAAACCCGTCATCGTGAGTGCAACGCTGCCACTTCCCAGCCCCAAGACCAGCCATACTACACTCGCCTCCAGCCCGGCTCTCACCTCGCTGGTGATGCTGCTGTGGCGGCTGCTGCTGCTGCTGCTGCTGCTGTTGATGAGATGGCACAGCTGGCTTCTTCTTGGAGGTGGTAGAGGAAGAGGAAGAAGAGGTGGAGGAGAGGGAGGAGAACGAGGAGGTGGATGACGAGGACGGTGAAGAGGAGGAAGAAGAGGCACCGAGACCCATGCCACTCTTGTCCCTGCTACTGGCACCCCCCCAGGCGCTCTTGGCTTCGCTGGCTTTGGTGTGGAGCAGGATGTCATCGGTGGCTGTTAGGTATTTTAGCAGCTCAGTGCAGGGCCGCCTCACCGGGCGGTTCTGTTGGCTGGAGCCCCCTCTTGCTTTGCCATTCCAGGGGCTCTCCGTCTGCGCAACAAACAGGGAGAAGGAGAGAGAGAGTGAATGACTTAGTTAGCTCAAATAAAAAGTTTTGCTCACTCTTGTTAGCACAGTGCAGCTGATCCATTTGTGAGAAATGTTAAGTATTTTATTTGGAACAAAAACAAAAGTAGATAAGAGACAGAGGCATGACGAGCCCAAGAGTGGGACTCAAACAGCTTGAGCGCAGCAGTTGCCCAACTGTCTAGGAGGCAATGGTGGGATTGTTGTCCGCCCATCATCTTAATTGCGTGGCCCCCCGAGCACCACCGCGCCACTGTACGCACACCATGTCCTCCGGGAGTCCTCATTCGCTCTGCTCCAGAAATGGATGACTCAAAGACACAGTATGAAAATAGACTCTGTGAAGAAGGTTGACGCACTGCATGTGCAAACACAGTACGCAGAGCACACATACGTCTGTGCTGTATTCACCACACAATAAGATACAGATGTTCTTTACATTGAGATGATTTTATGCATGCGTTAATGCATAACAAATGCAGATTTCTGACATTTCTAACTATCAAGAGAAAACAATTAAATGCTATATGCTGCATATGACACAATGCACAGTATGTCACATTCTGACAGGAAATGCAAACGGATGACGCTGAAATCCCATCATTTAATTTAGCGGAATTCACAAAACTATGATACTTACACTGACTAAAATTAAATCTTAATCAAACCCACCCCTATAGAAAAACACTCTCTTCAGAGCCATCTAATGAGTACATCAAGTCTGATATTTTGATCTTGTCGTCTCAAGGCATCAATCTCGCCGCAAGAGCGCCTGTCGCTGTTTTTTTTTCTTTTTTTTTTTTTTCCAACAGGCACCATACCAAGGCGGATAAGTGGTGGAGCTAATGAGACAACGGTGCCGACGCCTCGCCTGGAAAGCCCAACAGCAATCAGCCTGTTTTCATTACGAGATGGCCCCCTGGGACAGTAGACTGCTAGAGCAGAAGTCTAACATCTTCTAAAGGCGGCCACCAAAACAGGAAAAAAAAAAAAGTGAGAAGGAGGGAGGGAGAGCAAGTAACAAGAGACAGCAAGAAAAGAGTGAGAGAGATAAACAAACACAAACAAAAAAATGTGTGTATGGGAGTGAAATCATCAGCGTGTGCGCGTGTGTGTGTGACTCTCTACCTTGACGACGGCAGGTGGTGGTCTGATCCGGTGGTTGCTGCTGGCTGCATGGTTCTGTGCCTTGCCACCTGTGTATTGATTATAGCTGAGCTGGGAGTTTGCGGGTGCCAGAAGGAGCTTCTTCAGCTGCGAATGGACCCAAACAGAACCAGAAAGGTGGGAGAAGAAGGGGAGGGGGTGTGAGTGAACGTGGGTTATGCAAATGGCCACCTTCTAATTCAATTTGGCTTTATTTATAAAGTGCCAATTTATAGCAGCAGTCATTTCAGAGCACTTTACATTGTAAGGTAAAAGATTTACAATAGGCAGCCTTTCAGTTACTTTGATCTGAGGGGGGCTGTATTTTACAATTAGGGAGAGAGACAGCCACACTCCAGTTAAAAAATGACATTTTTTTAAGCAGTGCATACTACGTGACATGAAAAGTCAAGTGCTTTTATTTTTCTGTGCAGGTGTTTTTGTGTACACACCACTAGGCTTCTCTAATGTGATTGAATAAACACACTCAGGCATTTGGCTAAAGGTCATTTGGAAGAGACCGGCATGGACTAAAATGGACTACAACTATAACATAACATTTTAGGTCAAAGCCTTTAAGCTAGAGAGATACCCAGATGGCATGGTCATGTGTAAAAATAACAGCACCAAGGTAGGCCGAGTTCTTATTTGGGGGTGGGGGTTTGCCAAAAGAGATGACTCTGGCACAGAGGGATTAGTTGAGACCTGCTGAGAGTGGACGAGATGAGATAGATTTCTGTTTTCCCCAACTTTCATTATATCCCGGCTTGATTTCAGGGCCGGTGGCACTGTGTCAACCATAGTTGGCCCCACCGCAGTGTTCGTATCACTGAATTGGCACCACGATAGTGCTGTTATGTAATTAGCGCTGAGCAGCAAACACACTGATCCATTCCATTCACTTCCCTCCTACTTGCATCTGCATCTCTTCATGCTCTGACTACACATAAGCGAGCACATTGTGGCAAATATGGAGTGTGAACTTGGGCAAATGCAAACATCACACAGACAAATGACCGCCACTGGGCTCTGGGTCTTGTTGAGAAGTCTTATCTGATGTCTGCTATGAACTAGCAAAAACACAACAGTATGTGCGAGACCGGAGGTTATGTCTCAGGTATAACTTATGTCTCCACTGTAGGATGGTGCTGGTGTGAGAATCGTGATAAGGAAGAGCTGCAGCTGTTACCAAGGAAGGCTCCTCGGGCTCTGGGGTGCGTGGTGAGCCGTCGGGAGAGGAGGGACAGCTCTGGTCACTGGCATTGGTCACGTCCCCATCTGCCAGGGCCTCAAACGAAGGCAATCCGTCCTCATCCACCGGGATGCTGTCCAGGGTCTCTGTAAGCACTGCCAGCAAGTTGGCCTCATTTTCTTCATCTATCTTCTTAGGGGGGTGGGGGGTGAAGAGGGGAAGACAGAGACAAAAAATAGAGAGGGGGGAAAAAATAGGACATTTTAGTCAGAAGAAGTTGCATCCCTTTTTTTTTTTCTTTTTTTTTTCGGGGAAGTAAAGGTGGTGGGTGGCTTTCATTGTTAATATAGAGGGAATATTTTTTTCTCCGTTTTTTTTGTGTAGCAGCTGAGCTCACTCTATTCTGGCAAAAAAAAAAACTAAATTCGCCTCATGTGCATGTGAGTCAAGCCTGTCACTCATATTTTAAGTGAACAGCTTACTGGACCAAAATAATATCTCCCCCAAGAAACCCATTACCAACGCTGACAAGTAGCAAGTATCTGGGGGAAGACAGGAATGGGTTGGGGTGAGCTGTGGTATGGAGGGGTTTGTGGGGGGGTAAAGGAAACAATGCGCAGAAGTTCACTCTCCTCTCTCTCCTCAGCCCACGGCATCGAGAGGCGTTCGGATTGCCGACAAGATGTTTGCGAGCGGTCCTCAGATAAGGGGAAATTACGACTCGCTACAGCTAAATAAATCTGATTTATTTAAAATGCTGGCGTGACAAGCTGACGTTCACAATGGGAGGGAACATAGCATCAACATTTCATGATAAATAAAGCTTGTTCTTGCACTCGGCCCCTTTTCCACGTACCAGAGAAGTCGTGCGCTCGCTGCTTCTGGCTATTTAATGGCTGAGATTATAAATGTGTGAGGAATAAAGACAGAGAGATGAATATATAGAGAAGGGTTTGAGATGGGGAGGGAGAGATGTGAGCTGCCAGCTACTGACTGGGGATAATAACCGCACAAGTGTCGAAAAAAAAAGAAAAATAAGAAAAAGGAGAATGTATATAGATCAATGTTAAGATTGAGAGTAATGCAGCTCACTTGACAAAGGGGTGCGTGTGAGTGCATGTGAGACCGGCTGTGCCTTTTTTGCACTGACAAGTGACAACAGGAACTTAAGGTTCCAAGGCCATAAAAACCCCAAGGGTGCTTCAAGACAACAGAAAGATAAACAGCCTCATCACCCTGGGACATTCTGTGGCCAGCCCAACAAGAGCAAATCCCTTCATGCACGCGATAGGATTGACATGGCTTGGCGATGGCATGTGGCCATCATTATGCTGGGGGAGTCACCAACCTCTCAGATATCCACACTGTTCCTCAGAAAAATCCCACATGCACCCGTTTCTATCTACCCCACTTATTTAACACAATTACACACACAGCATGGACGGCACTGTTTTGGATCTGCCGACGAGATAGCGGCCATTTTAATGCTCTCCCCCCCTCCAATTTTCATTTACAGATGACACCGATACCTTGGACGTTCACTTAGCTAGCTAACAGTGAGGAAAACGTTAATCTGATGCTTATTGAGTAGATTTTCTCCTAACAACACGAACACTCAGTCATTATTAAAAAATGATAAAGGGGACATATTTCACAGAGATAACGCAGCGTAGTCTGGGGCTGTGCTGCATTGGCAAGCACATGCTTTGCAGGAAATTGCTCTGTATGAGGTGGCATGCTGTTTAATTACTTTCAAGAAGCTTCAAAATCCACTGTGCTGGAACCCTGCGCTATTGAAATGCTCACCATTTTCCAGCATCCCAAGTTATTACCTGAGCACTAAGCGGATAGCTATTAACTGCTGATAAAGCCAGAGCCTTGGCTTAACCCAAACGCACATCCTAGCGTGAGAAATTGAAATTTAGGAGCATTTTTAGATGATCAAAAACGAGTCTTTAATGAACCGGCCTTCTGGTTAGGCACTCATTAACTATCCAATCAATGCTCTGTTAAGGTGTGGCTTTATTTGCCTCGCAAGAGCAACTTTAAACCAATAAATCTATGTCGGGAAGAAAGTGCAGTCTGTGTCACTGTGTGACGGCAGTTACATTCAATGTTGAGAGGGCTGTGCAACCTTTGTTATATCATGGTTTGGAAAGGATTGGGGCATTTCTGCAGACTGAAATATAGTGATTTCAGTCCTGTTTCAACAAAAAAAAAAACTCCACCAATTGGCAGGCTCCCACAGGCACACTGTATCCCCAAAGATAACCCAGAAGGGACTCTCATATTCTGAAAGAGACACTTGTAAAACCCTGAGTCGTGACGATCATGCAACAGCCACTGCTGTGGCTCTAGTGGAGGCACTCATAGGCCAAGTGGGGATTTGAGAAACTGGGGTAAAGAGCAAACCTCTGTGATCGTCTCTGCTCTGGAGAGAGAATGATCTAATACCTCTGTCCACAAGGACAAGCTTTTCCATGCCAGCTTAAGGACCACACCTTCTGCACCAAAGTCAATCTACTGGCAATAACTCCTTCACCACCTTGTTTATTTATAAACAAAGTCTTCATGTGGGTGGACTTCAGAAGCTATAGCACCCAAAGGGTGTAACACCGGCACAACCTAGCAACTTGCTGACGGCCATGTCCACTTATATTGATTACTATAGCAGCTGCTGAGAGGAAAAAGAGGACAGAAAGAACAAAGAGAGGAGAGAAAAATTGTCTCGGCGGGAGCACTTTCTCGCCCATCCCGCTTAATGGACCTCACCGAATTAAAGAGATCTTAACAATCCTGGGCTAATTGTGGGATCACAATATATTAACCCCACTCCAATTCTAAAGGGTGCCATTTTGCAGCAGTTTTATTCCAAATGCTTCAATTAGCCATAAAACATGCTGGCAAGTGCTGGCAGAGCTTCTTCCCCCACCTTACCCCCTCCCTCCTTCACCCCAGCTTCCCCCACATTGGAGAAAAGAAAGCCAACTTCAGTTGTTCATTATTAGGTGAGGCCCTTTTGTTATCAGACAGGCTGTCTTTGAGATTGTCCTTGCCTTTAACTCTTTTATTGAGTTCTACAGCACAGCATTATGTTCCAGGAGATACTATTCACACGGGCTGATAACGGAAGGTGAAGGTGCTGCTTTAAACAAACACTCACTTCTGCATGCCGGGGCAAATAGCCAAATTAAAATCTGCTAATTGCTTCCTGAGGATTCCAAGCTTCTTAGCAAATTTGCCAGGGATCAAATTTTAACGAGCTTTTTCAGGGCAATGCATGATTTACATGTTTAAAAAGAACCAAAAGTGTTTTGAAAGTGCCAGAATGACAGACCTGATCGCTGAGTAACACCGGGATGAGGTTTCGACAGGCTAAACAGCCCCACTGCAATCTTAAATTGAGAGGCAGAACATGTGACAGACACTCTGGATGTGCGAAGATAAAATATCTCCCATAAAATGGGTCATCTAGTATTTAAAGTGCTGTTTATTCTCACCGCCTCTTCTTGCTCTTTCTTTCTGTAAATACAGGAACGGCAACCCGTTAGTGCAGACAGAAAATGTGCTTAATAAATTGGCCACAAAATTGGGTGGTGGGGTTAAATGTGCGCCCTGACAATTTAATTGCTTTGCTTCATCTCAATCTTTATTTCCCCCCACCAACTCTGCTCCCTGCTCTGTCAGATTTCAAAAGCATTCCCTTGGATGAGGTTAAGCCTGACACAGGCCAGACCTAATCATGGCACAATCAGAAACTGAGGGGGGGTGAGCGTGTGTGCGTGTGTGCGTGCGTGCGGCATGTGGGGTGGTGGTATCAAGTCATCACATCTTGACTCTGCCAAGAGAAGCAGCCTTGGATTTGATAAACAAATAATGTCATTCTGTGTTATTACCCCCGGCCCCCAGATTTCAGAGGAAATAAATCAAAGTCAGGCTTGCCGTTAAGGCGTTAGTCAGGCCTGACACGTCGGCTGGTCACACAGGCACAACATATGGCAACGAGGAAGGAGAGAGAAAGGAGAGGCAGGGAGGGTGAGGTACAACACGGCACACGGTGGAGAGACAAATCATGGCAGCCACCAGAGACGTCTGGCCATTTAGCATGAGCTTACTGAGATGGAGAGAGGGTGATTATGGCCTATACGGAGCGATGAAACCATACATAACACTGTTAAGTTCCTTTGTGTGTGTGTCTGTGTGTCTGTGCGAGTGAGGCGGCGGTGGCACACAGTCTGATGGTGTTCCAAATCATAAAACTAAATGTTAAACCTCAATTGTGGTCAGGGCTGTGAATGTTTCACGACATGTAGCTGTGAACTGAAGACTCTTGTCATTTTCCATGTGACTACGGAGTCAATAGAGCATCTCGTTATTCAGAAACCATTTCCAAAGCAAATGATCCTATGGACTAGCTGTTGTGGCTCTACATGTTCTGGACACAAAAATCATAGCACTGGTAACCAGTGGCTTATTTCTGTACCATCTATCATTGCTTGTCACCATATAAGATTTAACAAATGTCACACTCTGGGTTTAGTATATATTCTGGTACCTCATGATGGTAAGTTGCTAAATCTTTTGCTTTCTAAATGCAGACAAGCTTGTCCAGCTCAGGCAGCAGGCAGCTGATTTTAGACTTCTCCATCCTACTTAGCTGTATTTCCATAACTGGTCTGGATAATCCTTTTTATCGGGCATGTAGTCACTATTTTCCATTTAAACAAAAATGGCATCTCTGTAAATGAGGGAGTGATGTCGCAGGAGTCGACTGTTTAGATGCCAGATGCCTATCCGAGTTTAGAAAGCTATGTGAGTTATAAATCAGCGAGGAAACGGTTCGACCCATCAATAAGGAACAGGATGTGTGTGTGTGTGTGTGTGTGCGCGCGCAGAGTTGATGCATCTCCGGGGAACCATTTGAGACTGTTACAGCACTATCAGATGAGTTGATAGGGGAATGAGAGAGGAAAAAGGGAAAGTGAAAAGAGGGGATATCTTTCTGTGTGTGTGAGAGAGAGAGTGAGCTGAAGAGAGAAAGAGAACTCTTGTTACACTTTTTGACACAGGCCAGATCCGATTGAGACACCTACCCAAGGGATGTTAGCAGTGCTGTTCTTTCTGGTTCTGTGGGAGGAAAAAAAAATCCTTTGACTGGTAACCTTGCTACTCAAACTCACCACCTGAACTCTGTCACACATCTGCTGAGATCAGCTGTCACATGCCTTCAGACCCGTCAAGCCCTTTCTGTCTAACTTTGGGTCACGCGGTCTCGGGTTTGTGCCTTTTCACAGAAGCACACACGACCAGAAAGATCTGCAATCTTGCAAAAAAAAAAAAAGCTCTACAGGCAATGCAAACCACCATCGCAACACATTATTTATGACAGAACTGTAAAATAATCCAATATCCTCTATCTAAACACATCGTAAAATGCACGCACGTGTCTACATATCACACATTCTCGCACAGCTATCCAAATAACAGCTCACAGGAGGCTCTGGTTTGTCCTGCTACAGCCTCCCCATCTACAGTCCTGCCCCAAGCTGCTGTTGTTTTCCTTCTACAGCCATCCAACAGATGGTCCAAGCAACCGTTTGCTAACACCACCAAATCACACACCATCATAATGATTGGACACTCTTTTGTTTTGGCAGCTACCTCCCAATCGGCTTGGCATGTGGAAACACTGATTGCTGTGATTGCTCTGACTGTGCCTTGCTCTGACGGTCACAGCAGGAGGGAGAGCAAAACAGAGATTTGGAGCCTCAAATAAGGAATATTCAGCTAGATGCAGAGATGTGATGAGGAATGGTGCTTCTCTCTGCTTTTTTTTTTCTCCTAATGGCATGCAAATAGCTATTTGCTTAAGTCAGCAGCTCTGAATGTGCACTACTAAGCAAGGGGCCTTTGAACCTACTGTTACACTGCTGATAATGTGTTGGAGGAACACAGGGAGGGGGACAGAGTGAGTGCAGAGAGGGGCAGAAAAAAAAAGGAGCAGAGACAGTGTTTCCACTGTCCATCTTGCTGCTACATTTCCTGGCTGGAATGCAAATCTGTCATCGGCTGTCAAGTGTAGCTATTCATAAAACAATTACATACAAAGAGAATGCAGGCCACTTCAGCTCTGACATTTACACAGATTTGAGAATGGACCAGAGTTTGTTGTTTTTCGCAAAGAAGACTCAGTGTTATTATCCGCTGCTGACACCACCTTTAGACACACACGCGCGGACGGACGCACCTTCACAATGCAGCTCCTGACCTTTCGGGCCCTGCCAAGCCCATCGAGAGTTTGTGGAGTTTCATTTGTCATGATAATGTCTTCCTCGGAGCGACGCCAACCCAAGGAGAACCAGCATAGAGTGGACAAGATATAGTCGTCTCTGCAGTGTTTCAAACAATAGACAACTCGAGGTGTGTTTCTGTGCCTCTATCCCATTGAGCATCTTTGCGTGCACGTGTTTGTACATATGACAGGGGACCCTATATCGGAAATTTATGGTAATTGAAAAGGCACAATCTTTTGCGGGGAAAATGCAGTCAATTTGATTCTGCAGCAAAAAAGGTCACCCTATTCAATTTGCACTCAATGCCATATGTGGCACGACAGGGAAACACCTGAAAGCAAACGATCTTATCGTGGCCTCACAGGCTTCCCCACTTAACCGCCGCATAAAGCTATTTGCTGATTACTAAATAAACGCATTATCTTTCACTTTGATTTTGCTGTGCACGCAAATGGGTGCCTTGTCGCTTCTGGATTCAGGTAGAAAGCTGCCCCTGCAGTGTGTACACCTCTTATCCATGTCATGACTTTGGGAGCATGTTATCTGAACATTTCTTTTTTTTTGTCTCGCACACTTTAACTGCCATGTGTGTACGGGCTGCGCGTGCGGTAGCACCAGTTGAACACAGAGGACTGCACAAGCTCTCGCATGTTGTGTGAGTGGTAACAATGTGGGGATGTAGCCATCTTTACAAGTAAAGAAATGAAAAACACATCAAAGGAACGGTGCACATAAGTCGATACAATCCCGGCCCATCGATGTGAGGCAGGGATACGATGAGAAAAGATGAAGGGGGGGGGGGCATGAAAGCTCTCACGGTCTTTCTTTTGTAGCTGCAACGCTGAATTCTGAGCTGAATTTCATCTTAATCTGGGATCTATTCTTGGTGGAATACTGATCACGTTGGCTTTTGAATGGATAGGCTTGCCTATGACAGTTTACATTTAGCTGAGCAGACCCGACACACCTGCACCCACTAGCAGAGTGTGTAACGTCTGCCAAATGCAGAATGATCAATGGTCGTTGACCACTTGATGACAAGCGTCCAACACTCGAAATCCCTTCCCTATCTGCCCATCAAGTTATTATACAACAAAGCCCACAGCAATATGAAAAGAGGTTTGGCAAGCCACTGTATAGCCTGAAAATGGGTTTCTGGAAAGAGCTGATCAACAAGCAGACAATTTTAGAGCCGTTGACTTCCTGATGTCAACAGCACTATCATGGCAGACACATCCAGCAGAAATATCCCAAATACACCACTTCACAAATTCACAAAACACATATTTTACAGTTAAATAGAAAGGGGAGGGGGGCTTTCAATGTGTTTGTGCCAAGTAATAATAATGCTTACATGCAACATATAACCCCCATTCTTTTTGAGACACCCAGCCTGTCTCTAAATCTATCTCTGACACTGCTAACCCACTGCGACCGACTTCTCCTTCTAGTCTTACTCTAATCGAAATAACATTTTAATACTCCCAATTTTTGCTTTTCAAAAAGTCAAACAAAAAGCAGTGTTTTCTATCCGCACTGACAAAATGTCTGCAAAAGCATCAGCTCTTACTGCAGCTACTGATTGGGCAGCAAGTGAGTCATCCAAGCATCGAGTCACTCATGCATCTGCAGAGCCTCCGAGAGCCTCTTGAACTATTTGAGGCCTGTGCAGACTTAAATGCTTCAGGAATAAGCTGGAGCTATGAGCATGCAGTGCACATAATAAAGCTTCTTTCAAATGGTTTTTTTTTTCTTTTTCCTCCAGCCTTTACAAACTGACTCTCAACCAGGGAAAACCTTCACATGTACAGTACAAGACTGCAATAAGCACGGCCAAAGGCATTTACCTAAATTATATAAGAATAACAAAACACAGAAAAAGATGATTATCAAAGACTAGTTTCTCCAATATCTACGGGAATTTGTATTGATTGCATTACTAAAGTACCCTGTCGTGCAAAAATCGTGTGGATGCCGTGTTACAACCAACAGAGACTGACAGAATATGGCAGACTAACGGGGCAGAAGGACTGGCTGAGGCTTCTGCCACTGCTGGGTATACCAGCATAGAAATATATGCACACCTGGGATCCAATGGCCTTTGCTGAAGACAGGTAGCAGCGTTTTGTCCAAAACTGACAGCGCTTCACCACAAATCATGGCACGTACTGATTGAAGGCTTGTCTCCATGCTGTTCCCCTCTTTCTCAGTATATTCTTTTTTCCATTCCCCTGTGTTATTTTATATTGTTTTCTCATTACTGGCTATTGCTTTGCACATCTCTCCCTATCACTCTGATCACTTCATGTTATCTCTTTGCCTACAGCAGCCTGCACTTCCTGCTATTGTTGCATTAGAGGAAGAGTATAAAAGTGTTCCAGGAATCCCTGTTTATATGCCTTCCTCCACTCTAAAGTGTACACTATTAAATAATACAAGGAAAGTTGGTCTTATCGCATGGCATCGCCGCAACATGTTGCTGTGTGAGTGAGAGTATGAGTCAGGGGGTGGGGGTGGGGGATTATTGGCTTAGTGTTTTGGCCAGGTTAAAGTGAAACAGCCCTGAAAGGCTCTTAGTGGAGATTACCCCACGTACTAAAAATA
>VUQS01020726.1:3566-20883 GCA_015108495.1 Heterochromis multidens
CACCCCTGTTCTCCCAAGCTCAGTGCCACTGCCAAGGGGAGAGAGAATGAGGGAGAGAGAGCGAGAGTGTCGCAGCTGGTAATACTTACTGGCCATTTTACCGCAGCAAAGGCATGAGATTCATTAGGCCAGGGCCCGTGTGTTTTGCGCTGAGTACTGGCCGTGTTATTGTTAGGATGTGGTAAAATTATAAATATGGAGGGGCGAGAGGGATTTGGGGGTGCAGGAATCTGAGAGGAGAGGAAAGCGAACACAAGGTGGTGGCGGCGGAGAGGGGAGGGAAGAGGAGAAACACGCCGCTCATTAACTCCTCTGCCACAGTCTTGTTTCTCATGATTGGGTGGCAATAAAAAAGTCTGTCACAATTTGTCAAAGTTAATGACTCAATGGCACACCAGCACTCAAGGGCTGGAAGACACGCTAACATATGTCGAATTAGTCAATAGCTTTATAATTGCAGAAATAAGAATTCCGGCTTTCGCCAAATGAAGCGGACTTTGAGGGTCCTGAGAGGGAACGCGCAATTTGGTCAGGTCGATTGTAGGATGGCAATCACCAAGGCTTGGCTCTGCTCTGCTCTTCTCGTGCAATTATGAGTCTCTTCCTCTCGCTTTCTTTCTTTCTTATCCCCCCCCCCCTTCTTTCTTCCCTCCCTTTCCACCTGTTTGAGCTCTCTGTCTTCTTTGTGACCTGGGACTCTGGAACAGTGTCTAGCCTCCACTTCAGCCTCTCTATCTATGAACTTTGTAAGACTGATAACACCCAGATGGACTTTTCTTTGGTCTGCCGTCTCCCTCCCTCTTTCGCTGTCCTGACACTCCTTGCTTCTCTCCCTCGCTGTGTGGCTTTGGGAGTGACACTTCTGTCACTACACTGATGTAGCTATTGGTTAAATATTCTCTCCCTCCCCTCACTGTCTGTATCTCTGTCTTGTGTCCTGTTTCTCTGTGTCATTTGAGTCTGCAAGTACTCATGGAAGTTTCAGCTTTTTCTTGGAGGGTTGTCTCTAAAAAGGGAACTACAAAACTGAATCAGGAGCAGTCTTCTGGCTATGCTGGCTGAGGTAAAAAGAAAAAGCACAAATCTGTAAATAACATTAAATGATTTTTCTTTTTATTAGGTGGTATTCTAGATTTAACTCCTTGTGAATAATGCAATTATCTCTTGTTCAGCATAGCTTATACATAGTTTGTATTTCCACAGCTGTTGGGTGTGCAGGCCCAGGTGTTTACAAGTAAACCACCACTGCTGACACACTGTTTGAACAAAACTCTGAGGAAAGAAACAAATATTATTGCCCAGTCGTGTGTCTTGAAAACCAGCCAATCGGTCTACAGTAGTGTTCAGTTTGGTTGACAAAAACATATACATAATTTGCAAATTGCTTACACACAATTAGTACATGCTTTTTTGCATTAAAAGTGGTCAAAGAAAATAAAGAGCTATTGGCAAGATTAAATCTAGGAGCTCTTCCAAGATTTTTCTGGCTGGGATCTAGTTTGAGTAGGGGAATTCACTGCATGCATGCGTGTGTGTCTGTGTGTTAGTGTGTGAGTGTACACAGGGTTGCATGAGAGGGAATGTGGGAGAATGTGTGGGCGCTTGTATGTGTGTAGTTCAAGAGGTAGGAATGGAAGTACCGCTAGAGTCCCACCCTCCACACTAGTGTGATGACTAAATGTCAATTTGGGGATAGTCTCTGCTGCTTTGGCCTCCTGTCATCATGCTGCCGCCCGGCCCGCGTCGTGTGTGTCCTGTCGCCCACACCAACCAATAATCACCATGGAGATGTCCCCTCACGGAGAGGGGTCAGCAATATGTCTGGGTTCTGACTAATACTTTCTGTTTGTGTTTGGGGAGGTTGATAAGAGAAGAAACAAAAAGCAACCATTGTTGGTCATTTCTCTCCCCTCTTTCTCTGTTTTCACCAACTGGACCATCTCCACCACTCCTCCTGTTTTTTCACTCCCCTTTCCATTTACACCTTGTTGTTTCTTTTTTCCCTTTCCCACCCAAATGTGCGTCTGGTCGCACTGTGTGGTCACATCACTCGCTCAAGTCTCCAGACAGGAATGCAGTGTTGCATTGCAGGCCGTCACTGTGATAGTTGCATTCGACGAGGGGCAATCAGTGGGCCAGCAAGTGCAGGTGTCAAGTCTGACAGGGAGTTGTCCTTATCAGCCGTTCGTCGCTCCCTCTGATAGGCTGAAGGTCGGAGCAGCTCTAGAATATACTGACGACAATGGCTTCTTTATTTGCTTCCCTTTCCTGTGCTTACAATGGCCAGTGATAGGGAAGTGTGTGCCTGAAAAGTAGAAAGACGAATACACTGTTGAGTGTTTTCTGAGTTTTTATTTTATTGCTGAAATAACAGCCGATCAGCAGAATATTAATCAACAGTTTAGATTACATTATAACTGCTTGTTTAAAGAGAAAAAATTACTGAAGTGCAACTGATACTGGATATTTTCAGTCAGTACTAATAGAAGTTATAAACATCCAATAAACATCTAATCAAAGTAAAGCTGAACAGACATTTTTAATGAAATCCACTCATAATTTGCTACTAAAAACCAACACATGTACAAGGTTGGGCATTTTGTGGTTGAATAATAAAAATGCTATAAAAAAAGGCTTAAAAAATAAAAGTCTTCTTTGAAAGTGAAAATATGCATCATAACTATATGTTTTAAATTTCTATACTGTATATACTGGAAGGCTGTACATTTATAGAGATATGTCTGTAATAATATAAGGGTTGGCTGATATTTCCTCTGCTGACATAGCTTTGGGTTGTATTAAAGAAACAGCTGCTGTTTGCAGCTTTATTCTATTTGACTTTTAGGGTGAATATTAACATTAATACAGTATTTCAGTTATTCACATAAGATGAAAAAAGAAAAACTCAAAAAGCTGTCTCTTGTGGGAATTTTAGCATCTTTTGCACAGCATTTTCTAAACCTACCTACCTCCCCTCATTAGCTTTCTCTTCCTTCTCCACCTTTCCTCTACACTACCTTGCCTGACAACCCCCTTCCCCCCAAAACCACCCCCTGCTCCCTTGCTATCTCACATTTTTTTTTCCAACTTCCCATTCCTTCTCTCGCTCCATCCCTGCTTCCCCTTGCACCTCTTCTTTGAACCTGGCCTTGTGTCTGTGGACCCAAAGGTCTGTCACTGGGCAGGTGGTTTGATCTCTGGCAGGGGAATTGCTTTGAGGAGAGCTGAGAGGGGCCAGCGGCCTGGACTAGGGGGCCTCTGCATGGACCTGCTGTCTACACAAAAGATGGGAGAAACCGCTGCTCCCTTGATGCTTAGGTATTTGAACTGATAGTGTAGTCCTGTGTTAACCATGTGGTGCATTTCTCCATCTTTATAGGTTGCGCTGTCTGAGAGCATGGCATATCAGAGTGAGATCACAGGCTTGTGTTTCTGGTCTCGTATTGCTATATTATGCTCCCTCTTCCTCTGTATTTCACAATATCAAAGCCAGCTGGGTCCTTTATCCATCCACTTTATAAACAAGCGCAAATGTCCAGAAGTACATGCACAGCTATTTATCATGCAAGTGAGTCAAACGGAAAGTTTCATCATTGATCAGATTTGAAAATTTTGGTGGTGATTATCATGTGGAGATTTACTTTCTGTGACTGTGTCAACCTACATAGCATAAGCAGGAATGTTGGAAGCACAAATTTCAGACCACTGGGTGCGTGTTAGTGTAGGTGAAGGAATGCAGAGCGCTCATCAAAGCTGAAACTGCATGGATTGACATCTGTCACTGCAAGCCCATTAGGGTTTTTTTTTTTTGAAAACCTAACTAAACTTATATTTTCCTTCTTTGGGCCCACAGCTCGAATGCTGCTACAACAAGACAAATTTTGTTGCAGTAAAAAGCAGGTAAAAGCAAAGTGTAGCTGGAGTGAGAGGCGCTGCCGAACATTTGAAATGCATGGTTCAGATTTTCACAGGCACAATATTTTCACAAACAGTGAAGCTCAGATGCACTTCAGTGTTCACTAGTCTTTGTTAAATGTTTATTTTCCTTGCTCACTTCATTTCCAAACTTCATTTTCAGATTTGGCCCTTTTGAACTTCAAATTAAGGAGTTTACAGTGTGTCACAAAGACGCCTTTGAAAAAGGGCTAAGTCCAAACATTATATTAGCTTTTTGTATTTATTTGATCAGGTTAGGGATACACCAACTCATTGAGAATAAAAAATATGTCAGGTCATTAGCTGAGAGTGCGTGCAAACAACAGACATGGCTTCCCCTATTTGTTTGACTGAAAGAGAGGGGGGAAAATGGAAAGGAAGAAAAGAGTGGGGTCCCAGATCTCCACATGAATACACAAAAACACATGCTTCTCTTCTCCTTCTGTAATCCACCGGGGACTCACGCCCCATTTGGTTCCTATTAGCATAGTTCTGGTCCCTCTGCCCTGTGTCAAAGCCCAGACGCACAGCTGCACAAAGGACAGGGACCTCTGGCTCTGACTGCCAGCCGCTGGGCTCAAAACGAGAGCTGACACGGAGGATGAGCCTTACACTGTGGGGATTTCTGTGGAAAACAGTCTCTATTCTGTCGACTACATTTTAGTACAAGTGTTTGAAAACTGAAGCTAGTGCACAAGTGATTAATCATTGTTTATTTTGTACCACTTTGTAAAGCAAGAAAGCTCTGTTTCAAGTCAAATCCAATGTATAAAATCAAACAAGCAAAGATTAGCCCTGGCATGAGGCATTTGCTCCCCTGTATTTTGTGGCATGCTGTGTCTGACTACAAAGACTTTCTTTATTTGGCGTGTTTTATTTGTCACCTGTTTCCAATATGGACATTGTGAAGTCCTGATCTATCTGACAAAGTCAGGGCCCGTTTTATGACACGCAAAGCTGCTGTGCCTCTTTTCCTACACATGTTGGCTGCACATTTCTGGCAGGAAATTGACAGCATTTCAGCAGCTAACTCATGGATGAGATAATATCTTGTGGGTGGAAGAGAGGACAAGATGCTCCCAGTGTTTTACAGTGACCCTAAGCAGAGACAAATTTAAATCTCAAGCTGCTGCTGCAAAGACTTACACACATGCACACATGATGCGCAAGTACGCACGGGGTTTTCATTTAAATCTCGGCTTTGCTTAACTCACCAAACAAGAAATGTGGTCTGTGGCTGCGTGTTGAACATGATAAAGGTTTCAATTAAAGTAGGAGGAACAATACCCGCCCAGCATCCAGCAGCTGTCTGTGTTGGCTTCGTCGTACGATGCGTAGAGAGGATATAGAGAGGCAGAAACAGGCTAGGCAACTGGTGTTTTAGTAGTGTTTTTGGTGGCATATAGTTACAATGTCAACCTTCAAATATGAAAGGGTAGGAATACACTTGTAGAGGATATTAGTTTAGGATCACCATCAGTTCTTTAGTTTCATAGGACCAAATGAGTGCCTTTGTTGACCTTTATATATGCTGCTTGGTTCAGAGTTGGACCGAGATGAAGTCCAAGATGAAGCCATCTTGTTCAGCAGCTCCCCTTTCCTGCAGTTCTTCAGTCCATCTGTCCCACTAACAGCCTTTTAATTGAGAGTCCTCCCCAGTCTGATGCTGGCCATTGCTGACTGTCAGTGTTTATACAATTGGGCTGGGACAGGGACTGTGAGCCAAGCAAAACATCCATGAAACATCAAGCCTCGAGCTAAACAAAACCCAGCAGTGAGAGACACACACTTCAGCCAGATAGGGGCTGAAAATGATGTGTTCTGATTGCAGCTAGGTTAAGTTGTTGACCATAGTGGTAACACGACAGCTGGGAGAGAACGTTGACTGCTGTTTTGGGTCTAATTGCTGCAACATTGTCGGATTTTCTTCGCATTTCTGTTTAGCTGCTAAGTTTTCTTGTGATTTATGAAGCCCAACACACACTCCTCTGTCCTTTTGCTCACAATCGTCGTCTTTAGTTGTGAGCCAAAGAGGAAACCCTGGCGAGACACTAGCACAGTGACTAATGTTGTGTATCTGGTTGGGCCTGAGATAACACAGCCTCCTCCCCCAGCCTGCTGTGACAAATATGTGTGAGTGTAGCGGTGGGATCTGGGCCCAAGCTTGTCCCTGACCCAGCCCAGGACAGACACAGGTTATACTACGGTCAAATGCAACCCAGATCTACAGAAGCAGAGTTTCAAGTACGTGAGCATCACGAGACATCTGATGATTTTGTCTTTCTTGTTTCTTCTGACAAGCCACACGCACAGGCCAACTCACATCTTGATCTTGTTTTGATGGCCATCTTTGACACATCCGTCTGCTGCCTCTCACTCTGCAGTCTTTTATCTCATTGTGCACAATCAGCTTTGATGCAGTCATATGACAAACATTCCTTCTGTTACTCTTCTCTTACATGTTCCAAACTAAACGCGTAACAATGCACAAATTAACACAGAGAAATAACAGGCACTGTCCGTCCCCTCCCTTCCCTTTTCTCCCGTCAGTGCCTCCTCAGTTGAGGGGGCTTGCTGCTTTAATGTTTCTTAATGCTGTTGTCTGCTTAATGGGCCAGATATGAGAGGTGCTGCTAGCCAGCGTAATAAGTCAGTGATTAGAGGGCGCCTTGTCACAGCAGCAGCCCTGCAGACAGTGGCACGCTCTAATTGCCGTATTAGACGCCCCTTAACTATCTTGTCAGCTGTCAGACCCCAGCTCGTAAACAGCAGAGGTGCATTTGATATTTCCATTTGTTTGTTTCCATCTTCTGCTGTTAGCGCTGCCGCACAGAGAGGTAATTAGAAAAAGGCCTGTGCTGTGTGACATCACTGTGCTAAATTTGGCTGCTCTAAATTAGATTTTGTGAGGAGAGTTACATAGTGTATACAGGAAACTCTTCTGTGGCAAAATAGGAATACACTAATGTGCAATTAATGCAAAGAATGTCAAAATTTAAGATGAAGTGTGTACAACATAATAGAGCCACAGTTGTGAAATAATCTGCTTGACTATGTCTATAAAATAGTCAAGCATACTCGAAAAAAAATGAAGTTGTTATAGTGTAAAGTATTGCATGTTTTTTTCTGTACAGTCTACTAAAAACAATAATTCAAACTTGAAAAGCTAAAACCTTATAAAATGAATCAATCAGTTATCAAGGCTGTTGCTTATTAAGTTTCCACTGATCAAATTCTTTTAGCTCTGAGCATAATTGGAGGTTTGACGTTTAAGAGAGACCCTCAGTATCACTTTTCTTGCATTTCACTGAATTTCTTGGTTTACTACCAATTTAACAGGATATCAAATTAACGAGATAAGAATGTATTAAAGAAAAAAAAATCACCCTTAAACATAAATTTAGATATTTTACAAGTCTTGTAGGCTAGGTGGCTCAATAGTGTAGTGGTTTACACATTCACCTAACACACGAAAGGTCTTGGGAGGAGACACGGATCCCTTTGGGGTTGCGTCAGGAAGGGCATCTGGCATAAAAAGTCTATCAAATCAAACATGTGGAGCTACCCGCTGTGTCGACCCCTTGTGAATAAGAGAGCAGTCTTGTAATCTACTGTAGGCTGCAGGTAACTTACATTTTGACAACACAGGAATTTGGAAGTGAAACAAAAAAACAGTAGATGGCTCCAGGAGCACAGATGTTGCTCCAAGGTTGTTACATTAAATCAGGAAAACACGCTGTAGCTGAAGAAATTGATTTGATGGGGGGGAACAAAAATAAGAAAACAATTTAAGAATTTTGACTTCTTTTTCTATCTGTCTTGTATTTGAAAGGTCACGCATTTGACCCTAACTACCTCTGAATATTTATGAGCTCCTATGTCTGGTTAGTATGTGTCCTTGAGTAAAGGAACACTGAACTCATTTAATGCGCGCTGCTCTGGATTAGAACGTCAGCTCAGTGCTTAACTTGTGCTCCAACTGACACATAGCGTGTAATCCTCACACACTGTGAGGATTGCCATCCCTGCACCTGGAGAGCTTAAAAATGGTGTGAAGTCAAATAATCTCTGTCTCCTGTCTCATTTGGTGTCAAACTGTGAGGTGACATGGTTAGAAGTGGTGTAATTTTGTGTTTAATCTTGGATTAGCCCGTGTTCATTTTGACACCTCCAGTAACTAATCTGGTTTACAACACCTTAGGGCAAGCAACGAGGGGATTCTGATAGATTTTATGTTCCCTTAGTTGATACTGAGTGAGGTGAGTTTTATATCTTGAATTGCAGGATATTGGTCTAATCCGCAGACGAGGTAAATGTTACTTCCACGCAGCAAAGAGCAGAAACATTCTGTCTTTGCAGCTAGTGCGCTGACCTCAGCTGTGTGATGTGAAGGCTGATCTGTACCTCTAATCCTCTTCTATCTGAAACCGTTGATTGTTTCTGATATTGTGAAATATAGGCTGCCGGCGCAGACATGGACTCCAACCTACGACCCTTCGTTTCCATGACTGTGCCACAGAACTGTCACACAATTACCTTGTAAAAATTATAGTGAGACACTATGAGATAACATACTCAGTGCAGACAATAAATTCATAAAATTTAGTGTGCTGATAAATAAAATCTTGGTGTATGAGCAAGCAGTTAGCGTTGTATTGTCTTCCTCTTTTTTTTTGTCTCTGACAGACACCCACAGGTATGTCTACATTTTGATCTGACAAGTTTCTTAACAGCTGCATCATTTGAAATTCCTCGTCAAAGTAAATACGCAGCAACTCACAGCAGTCCCTTTGTGCCCTCGAGCCAATGTGCTGCTTTAAGCAAACCTGAAATATTTTCTTTGTAATACTTTTAATTACAGATTTTTCTTCTTTTCATTCTAAAGAATGAACACAGAGAAAAAATATCTTTGGCATTTCAGCACAGACTCACTGCTATACTGAATGCAAAACATTTTATTCACTTTATATTCACTTGTAAACTCTATAAATATAAAATGTGCAGAATCTGTAAGGAGGGGAGAAGATTTTTGATACCGGAAGTTTTCTGGTCTCCACTTGTACTTCTATAGGCCAATCATGTTTGTGGAAGTTTTGTTTCATTGCTGTCATCATGTAAAGAGTCCGAGTGAGCAAACAAGGGGTATACATTTGCCACAATGCAAACTCAAAACTAGCGACTACCGTCTAATGGTTATTTAGCTCTTAATTATTATTATTGTTATTTTTTTATGCATCACCATCATAAACAGTGACTTGTTCATGGACTAGGAAGTAATAGTCTGAATTTTCCCAAGAGCCTAAGTCAAACTTGTGCACAACTCTCAACATTACATTAAGTTAAAAAATACATATTTGATTAAAAACAGAAAACTTTGGATGTCATGAGTGATTTTTTTTTCCATAAGCATTTTGCTGCACTGATCCTCCTACAGCTTTTGATTCCCTTCGGGCAGTTTAGGTTGGTGTTAGGATCTTTATTCATCATTTCATCTTGATAATGTAAAAAATGTCTGATAAACACAAGGCTGGCAATTCTTATTAAAGATTCATATTTTTAATTTCTTTTTTGTCTTCTCACTTCTCTTTTCCTCTCTTCTTGCTTCTCCATGTCAGTGTGACATTTACAGCTTGCAGCTGTTGCACTCTTCTGGCTGATGAAGTTGTATTCATTTGTACAGATTTCTGTGTAAACTGCACACTTTCTGCATTACTGAACAATCTTTTTTATTGTTTGAACAATCAGACACATCTTATGGGATCAAGTGAACTTCTTTAAAATGTACCAGAACATTTGTTTTTTTTTTTGTTTTTTTATGAAGAGGTTGTGTTGACGATGTGTACAGCACGATGTGTTGTGCTGTACTGAGTTGGCCTTGTCAAGTCTGGACACTTAACCTCACCCTACTAAAAGCTTTCTGGGGTCAGACTAAGTGCAGCTCCAGTGTTGAGTAATGGAGCCTCAGTCAAAACAAGCTACATTTCTATGTTTTCAGGAAGCAAAGTCCTTTGTTGGGTCACGTGAACTCAGCATTATTACATGTATATGGACAGGAGGAGTTGCACTATGGAATCAAAAAGTAGTTTGAAATGTAGGAACTGGGATCTATTTTTTGTCTCACTGTTGTCACATTTTAAAGAAACAGTCAAGTATTTTGTTCAGTATATGACGAGCTTTGTGTTTTTGCTGTCCTGCGACAGTCTTTTTAATATTCTGTTTGTGTGCATTTTTATTTTCATCCATGGCTGTTAGCTACTAGCTGCTCCCTGTTAGTCCTGCTCCATTATGTCTCCTTTTTACCCAAACTGTAATTGATTTGGATTTCTTCTTATCTTCTTTGTTTCCACAGGCCATTCGCTGCACACTGGTGAACTGCACGTGTGAGTGTTTCCAGCCAGGGAAGATTCACCTACGAACATGTGACCAGTGCAAACATGGCTGGGTAGCTCATGGTAAGAAAATAACATCATCTAGGTTGCTGTTGTATCTAGCTAAATCAATTTTTGAAACAATGAATAGAATCATACTTTAAGATCTTCATTAAACTACTTTATCTTGCTCCGGATTAAAGGCAGATTACGACCCACATACTGTAGCTGGACTCTGTATATAGAAATTATCATAGTACAATCAATACTGCCATATGTTGTAATTCCTCTATCTATTTTCTATTTACTGCAGTCTTTCTGTAGCTTTAAATGTACTAAAATACAAATGTTTTTTTTGCTAATTTTCCACAGTAAAAGTAACTTTGCTGCTCTTGTTTTTTCTGTATCAAAGTCTTGTTTTTGCATCTTAGATCAAAAAAATAAAGAAAAACTACAACCACAGGAGAGATAGAGAAGCAAGAGGCCACACCTTATGAGTTTTTCAAGCGCGTAAAAGAAAAAGGGAGAGGAGGCAAGAAAGTACAAAGAGAAGGAGGAGGGGGGAAAAAAGATAAAAGAAAACACCTGTTTGGCTTGCGTCCGCAGAAGCACAGGCCATGGGCCCTTCAGCAGATCGCACAGGACCCCATTGACTATTTTTTAATCTCTCCCTCTGAACTGTCAAGCACCCATCTCTCCTCTCCCCCACTTTTCATTTCATGTCGGCATTGGCAGGGACTCTGACAAGTAGTTCTTCATTTTTTATTATGTTCGTGTCTGGCTGTGCTGTGTTGTCAGGCAAAGCCCTCGTCAGCAGGAAAAAAAACGTCCCAGGATCAGAGAGAGACCCAACCAGGTGTCACCCAGACAGGCGGGGAAAGAGGGGAGGGAGAAAGGGGTGAGAGAAATACATGAAGTAAGGAAAGAGAGAGGTACTGAGAAAGAGAGAAAGAGATAAAGAGTTCACCAGGTGTCACCCAGACAGGGAGCAGGAAGAGGTGACTGAGGCTGCAACATTGGGGGTATTGACAAACCTATACTGTAACTTGCACTGACTGTTAACCTTTATGAGCTGCAGTGACAGAGAGCAACTTTTTTGCCCCTTTTTCTGCCCCCCGGGGGAGCTTATAGGCTGTTGTAGGTTTTTGCTGAAATTTGCTGCGGTTGCATGTAGACTCAGGGCTCCTCAGCATGTTTTTTTGGTTAAATACTGATTTAATGTATGCTTTTATTTACAAAAATTAGACAGTAGATATGAGTAATACCAAACAATTCATATAACCTGCTTTTTCTTTGTAATACTTCTATTAATATGAAAGACAGCATAAAAAGTCAATTCAAAATGTTATTTGCAAGACATTTACATCATAAATGTACATTTATGAATATGAAAAAGAACACAGAATACCCTCTGATTTAATTATGTCCCTCCCACTTCTTGTTGCCTTTAACTGTCCATCACAGTAGATTTAGAAAAAGTGAGGAAATTTCAAGTCAAGCCAGTAAAGACCAGTGCCAGCTTTATTACCCTTTAGTCTACCCTACAATATGCACCCAATCCATTTAACAATGTCACTTTGGTTCCTTTGCTTCTGATTCTAGGCTTTCATAGTGCTGTACACAAATCACTTGAGATTGCTTGATTATGATAAATAAGTTGGTAAATAAATAAGCCAAAAGGTGTTAAGGTTAAAGGCAAAACCTGGTGAAACTGGGGCTGACATTGAGAGAAAAGAGGCAAATAAAAATAAAGGTGCAAGGGCAGCGTAAATGTGAAAGAGCCAGACATTATAGATTAAATGGAAAGAATGGCAGATAATAACGTTAATGCCATTGCTTTTATCTGATAGATATGTTATTATCAGCTAGTGCTGACTATGCAGTAGCCTAAGAGGAAAGATTTGAGATGAGAGAGAAACTTGATAGTCATTAACTGTGCATGTGTGTGTGTGTGTGTGTGTGTGTGTGTGTGCACGTGCGCATTTTCTTTTCTTTCTCCCCTGCGCCACTGGGTCACTCATGCAGCTCTGGACAAGCTCAGCACCCAGCATCTCTACCACCCGACCCAGGTGGAGATCGTTCAGTCCAATGTAGTGTTTGACATCAGCAGCCTGATGCTGTACGGCACCCAGGCAGTACCTGTCAGGCTCAAGATACTTCTCGACCGCCTTTTCTCCGTGCTCAAGCAGGAGGAGGTGCTGCACATCCTGCATGGCCTGGGCTGGACCCTCCGAGACTACGTCAGGGGCTACATACTGCAGGTCAGTGACCAACATGTATGCTATAGTACCACACACGTAAAGCATCATATGGATTTAGTGTAAAGTCCAAATATTAACTGTATTTACTCTCCTCTTACACACAAATTTGGCCTTGAAAAAGGTTTCCATTTGCCTACAATTTTCTGTAATTTTTTTTAAAAGTGGTTATTATCATCCGTGGTGATCATTACCATCAGTTCCAAATCTATCTAAAATTTTCTTTGACATCGCAGTTATTTTCAAATTTACCGAACAAAAGCACAGCTTTGACAATCTCGGCCACTTCAGTCCCATTGTCCATCCATTTTCTTCCCATTTTCCCTGCTGTTACTTCTACTTCAGTATGCCCCCTTTTTCCTGCTCTGTCAACACTATGCCCCTCTTCTGGAAAAATTGAAGGGATTTTTTTGGGGAAAAAAAAAGTAGAGAAAAATGTCACGCCATCAAGCTATAAAACCACTGTAGCACGTTTCCTCTCCCTATCCATCCCTCCCTTCACCCTCCCCTCCCAGATAATTGCAGTCAGACACATTTCTCAATCAAAGGTACAGAGGTTTTGGTGTTGAAACCCAAACCAAAGTGTTCCTGAATGAATTAGTTAAGAGCAAGTGAACATGTGCATGTGGTTAGCTGTGTGTGTGCGTATGTGTGCACATGCATATATGGTTTGGTCTTCCAAGAGTGTAAGTGGAACAGCATGATGAGGACAAGGTGGTTTATATGTGGAAACAGCCTCTGTGTGTAACAAGCTCACCAGTTCAGTTAGTTTCTTTAAAAGAACACACACAAATACACATGCAAAAATAACAGTCAGGTAGTCTACTTACAATCTGTGCAATATATAATGACAGAGCCTGGAAATATAATGATGTTAAAATAAAATTAGAATAATTATTTTTCATTAAAAACATGTCAACTGTCATATTTAAGACGAAATAAAACACTGGCACTTTTATTCTTTAATTTTTTTTCAGAGTAAGTCAGTTGTCATTTATCCTGAGAAATGACCCTATTAAATACTATAAACACGCAGGAAAATGCCACATTTTAGATGTTAAAATAAAACCCTAGATTTTTGTGATTTTTGCTCCGTTGAATAACAGTGGTTAAGTGATCATTCATTTTTTTGAGAATAACATTTTCTGTCAGTCACCAGCTGTGTCAGCTTGAAAATCCCCTCACACATTTTCATCATTCAAACCTAACATTTTCCCTGAGAAACCTGACTAAATGCGCTAAGTCTGCAGTGTGAGAAAGCCTTGCATTGAGCAACCACTGGAGCACTGGTGCTTCCCATAGTTGTAGCCTCTGTGTTTTTATCAGCTGGTTCTAATAGTCAGCTGGTGGGAGCACTGTTGCTCAACTGCTCAGCCTCATGTCACGCTACTGACTAAATCCTCTAGATCTCCTCAGAAGGGCTTCAAAGGGGCCGCGGCCACAGAGAAGCAGCCAGTCACTTAAGGACAGTAAGTAGTCATTGTACGGCCCTATTAGCCTGTAAGTAGCTATGAAATTCAATCATCTTCACTGAGCCTCCGGGCGACGCCTTATGTCAGGGGCGTGTTTCCCACCACTACTAAATGAGAGATAAAATGAGAAGAACTTTATTGCAGATGATAGATAATAAGTTGTCTTTTTTTATACTCATGTCAGGGGACATTATTTGATAATAAATTACTTTACTGTAATCCTAGCAGTCTGGCTTTCAAAGGGTTGCTGATTTAGGATTTGAATGAAAGTGTTTAGGCCACAGGAGTAATGATATTAATTTCTATTTCAATAAGATATGATATAAATTTCTTTCATTACCAAGCAGATGCATGCACTATTTCGGAACTAGTATGATGTAATGAAGCCACTCGTTAACGTACATTTTACAGTTTATTTGATGGTTGTGAGTGGCAGGTGTTTAAACATATTTCTCCCCTTATTTTTTCTGTCTTCATTTTTCACTAGTAGTACCTGACAATTGTCCCAGTAGACTGAGTAAAAATTTCATCTTGAGTGTGTTTCTGGATCTTTATGATGCACCTCAGTTCACCTGCACCTCCTCTGGTGTCTGTCAAACACCTTGAACACACCTCAAAAAGCCACACAAACAGCCATGCTCTAGTATTCATCCTCTTTTGTCTGACCAATACATTTCTGTCTATTTGAGGCCCCAATTTTTAAGTTCTGACCAGCAGGCCCATGAAGCTGAACTCGCCGTCCAGCTCGGGCAACAGTCGCCCATAATGACTCCCAGGCCTCCTCCTTATCATCATTTATGTTCCTGTGTGAATCGCACGGGTCTCATGCTTACGCACAAACCGGCTTTGTGTTTTCAACTTGAGATGAGTGTGTGTGTGTTTGTGTCCATAAGTGTTTTTCTCTATGGATGTTATGTGCTCTCAGGTAGAGAGCTGCTCTGTGCTGAACTCAGTGCAGCTTCTGCAACACTCATCTGGTTTGATCACAATAAGTGAGCCAAACACCTACATACCTTACACACAGTATACATTGATGTACTAAAATAAACATCAGCAATCATTCATGTATTGTTCATTCATATCAGAAGCATCAGTTGCTGCTTATGCTCTTGCAGCCATTATCACATAATAACATTTATGTTAACTATCGTGATTATAGCCTCTCAAATCAAGACTTGATTACCCTGCAGGACAGACTTATATACTTCACAGTAAAGGAATATTATAAATAACTTTTTATTTCAAATTGACTGTCTAAATACAACTTACCCTCTCTGCCAGTCATTTCATTTAAACTCTACAATTTACCACTATAATAGGCTACATCACAGAAAAAAAGTTCAGCAACTTATCAAATGGTGGATTTTTTTTTTTGTGTGTGTCTGTGGAATCATCAAAATTGGAGCTATGAGGTTTTCACCAGAGAGTGATGACTGATAGTTATTTATGTGTGCGTGTAGTGTTTTGATTTTTACCTTTTATGCTGCTTTCCCTGCGATTTCTCCCATATTCCCCTGATTTCAAGTTCAATCCAAGGAAGTATGTGAACAACACAGAAACATTTATTCATTGCCAGATTTTTTTTTTTTCTTTTTTGCCCTTCACTTTGGCAGGACTTTTACCTTGTCCACTCCTCAGGCCTTCATGCATTCTTCCCTCCATCCTCCCTCCTCTCCCATGGTTGCTTCCAGACAGACCCTCGGCCAATGTGCACCAGATGCCCCCCCAGCCCCCAACCCCATCCCGCAGCCTGTCACTGCTCACTCCTCTGTTCGATACCGACAGATGGAATTGCTATCAGTGCTGGCTTCTCTCTGTCTCAGCCTCTGTCTCCCACACTCCCCGCTGTCTATTTTGTCTTCTTCTTTCTTATCCCTTACCAAGTAAAAACTAAGTAGAGAGAGAGAATGAGTGGAAATAGAAAGAGAGATAGAGCCTTTGCAGCCAACATGTGGGCTGAAGCCCAGGGTTTTCCTGAGCGACATTTTCAGTAATGTTCTGTCCTTGTAGAACATTGGGCTGCCTCCGCTTTTATGAGATGTGGTTTTCCTGACTCCACACAGCTTCCAGGAGACCCAGATGGAACCGCTAACAACCACCACCGCCACGCAACCACACACACGCACACACACACACACACACACACACTATTCAAACACACACTACACACACACAAACAGACTTAACCCTAATTGCACACACACTCAGAGGAATGCTTATTCAAACTATCACACACACATACAGCCACAAAATCACAGTCATCCACCCCAAAGGCTCTCCAACATGGGGCTTTGTTCAGTGGCAAATGCATGAGGATGTGTTTAAAATGAATTATACTTTAAAACATCTTAAATATTTGTATTATTATTTTTTTTAATGTACTCACTTGGTAAATATATTGTTTCTCCAGTGAGCATTAACATTGCAGGTGGCTGTAGGTTTTTGGGAGAAAAACAAAACAAAACAAAAAAAAAAAAAAGTGACTGTAATGTTGTACATGTGTACTTACACATGTGGAATATGGGATGTAATTACATGGATTAGGGTGCAACAGTGTTTGTGTAAGGCAGGAAACCATTTCCAGTTGCAGGTGGGTCCTGAGGCCTTAGTAAAGGTACCACTCGGCTTCTCTATAGTGGTTTAGAAAGGTATTTATTGAGTTAGAGTCACATTTCAAAATTTCTGTCTCCTTTTTTTCTTCCCTTTCTCCCACTCCACTCCCCCTCCCATCTTCTGTCTCTCACTCTGTCAACTGTGAAGGTCACCATATCTCTTGATCCTCGCCTGAGAAACTTCCATTTTAGGTAGTCAGGCTGTGCACAACAACATTTTTTGGACACAATCCCCTTCTCCAATCTCCTCCATACGGCACACTTGTAACCCCCATTTTCCTTCTGTCCTCCTGTCCTCCTCTCCACCCTCCATCACCTCCAAATGCCCCCCCACTCCCTCTCAGAACCTGTTTTCTGTTATCACAACTTAATGCCTCACCCTGGGAGATAGACGGGGGAGAAAGCATTCTCCTAAGGTGGAAATTCTTATGTTCATATGGTTATGATTTGGTGGGGAGGTCAGGCTCGATTTTTGCTGGAAGGCTTACGGTTGGCTCTGTGCTGGCTGTGCTGGGCTCCAGACACTTCAAAGACAGCCGGTGTACTGAATCAAGGTGATTCTTACCCCCTTTGTATGCACACACATACACACACACACACACACACACACACACAGACACACACACACAGACACACACAGACACAAACACAGAGTAATGAAGCACTTTTCT
>VUQS01020730.1:1053-15875 GCA_015108495.1 Heterochromis multidens
ACTCACCATACAGTCACTAGTCACTATAAAGGTGGTAAATTATCCGTAAAGCTAAAATCTTTTTTTTTTTTTTCACCAGCCTGTAAACAGGCTCTTTTAATGCTGTTATGTTATGCATTTTAACATGGATGTTTATGGGAAGTGACTCACTTTTAGAGCCAGTTCAAGTGACCAGTTTTTAGTACTTCCATGTAGGCTTAATTTTTTGCTCCTGGAGGTTCCCGCTTGGATCAACTTCTTTTTCTGAAGTGATACAATTAATACAAACAGGGACAACAGTGAAATGGCTGGTACTGACATCTCCCTACATTATTTTTTCTATGAAGGGTAAAAAGGGGAAGAACAAAAGCAGACATGATGATTTAACTGACAAATAAGGATTTAACTGAAGACTCCAGACAGGGAGAAACAGTGAGAGGGATGGCGCAGAATGAAGTGTTACCGTAGCAACTGAGAACCCATCATGCATTCCCATCAAAGCCCCACAATGCTCATTTACAGTCGGATCCCGTCAGGTCCCGACCCGGGCCAACACTGCAACCATGGCAACTAGGCAGACACAGCAACAGAAACAGGAAAGCAAAGATAGATAGATAGATAGTGTTTCCTAGCAGTTTTACTACACCTTTGTTCAGTTGGCCAGTTATTCACCTACTTCAGTTTGTCCTTTGCCAGATTGTCTTTGTACTTTAGTACATTCCAGCATTTTCCTTGTGTTTCTTTGACTTTTGACCAACTTTTTAACTGCTGCTTTTGTTTATCCCGCTTTTCACTGTTTGGATTTTTAGAGTTCTATCTTATCTTTGCTTTATCTCTTGATTTAAGCTAGATTTCACTGTGCAGACCTGGTGCATATGCATGGTGTACACAGGAGAGTCATGACAGAAAAACCTTACCCATGACATTATCACAAAAGCCTACACCTGGTATACAAAGTATGTAGACCAACATCTGAATAAGCCAATGCTGTTGTGAAAATAAGAGCAGTGGATAGATAAAATGCTGTCTGAGCTTTTTGGCCACAACAACCAAAGGTATTATTAGAGAAAAAATGAGCGCCAACACCTTACCAACTACTGAGCTATTACAGAGTGGACATATTTTTGCTCTGGGGTTGTGTGGTCATCAGGTAAACACTGCATATATAGAGGAAAGATTGGATATCAGTAAAATTTAGATGCAGATTTCCTGCAGTTAGTCAATGAATTTAAATGAAAAAGAAGCTTGCCTCTGTAACATGACACAGCAAGCAGACTGCAAAGTCCACATTTAACTGTTACAATAAAAGCAAACTGAAGCTACTGGAGTAACTCTCATAGATATATGACTTTAACATTGTTAAGAATCTGTGGGTGTATCAAAAATATGTATAGGAATTTCCAAGTTGTTTCAGAACTTAAAGTGATCTTAAAGCAAAAGCTGCATGTAACTCTAAAAAGAAGAAGAAGCGAGAGACTCTGTTTTGCTTCATGTTGTCACATAAAAACAAGATGTACAGAATGCTTAAGGCTGAGGTGTGCAGTTAATTAGGAGAGCAACAATTATAGTACAAGATTTGACCACACACAAAAAAAAAACTGTCCAAATCACTACATAATTGCTACTACTTCCCATACTGATAATGAATGTTGGCACTGGACATAATTACAATACGGATGTAATTCCAATGATATCTGCTACAGCACAGTGAGTAAAATCAACTTACTGTGAGCTAACACATTTGTGAATATGCAGCCCTTCTCTGGCACTACATCACATTCTAGTTCAGCAGTTTCACGCTGTTATACCAGATTTGGTTTGTCTTTTATATTGCCACTACTATTCATAAGAATTTCCTTGTTTCTTAGTGTAAAAAATTGAGCTGCAGTCACACAAAAGTCCTCAAAACCCTTACCTTACGTACAACCCTGTTTCCAAAACATAAAAAATAAAACATAAAAATTTAAAGACTATTTAACTGAAAATAGTCCACAGACAACATATAAAAAATTGACCTTGAGAAGTTTTGTTGTTTTTAAAAAATATATGTTCATGGACCAAAAATGAGGAGAACAGTTGAGGCCCTCCTCTACTGTATTTTTTTAAATACAATATACCAGAAAACTTTCAATAGTTGGGACTGCAGGCAGGCAAGTTTTGTACTGTGACTCTTTTACTTTATACTTTTTACTTTCTCCTCATTTACTCTTTTACTACTGAGCCATACAAATACAAATAAAGCAGATGAGCTGTCAGACAAATGAATTTCCCTCTGGGATCAATAAAGTTATTCTTATTCTTATTCTTATTATTCTTAAATACATGCAGAATACACGCAGACCATGGTTTGCCATTGTCTCGCTAAAACAAGGCTTTACCTGAAAAATATGGCAATATATGCTTTGGCTAAACTTGTATATGATGGTGACTGCACAAGTGTGCAATTTACACTGTCAAGTCCACCCCATACCACAAATATTTGACTTAGCAAGATGTGATGGGGACTTGGATTCCTTTTTGTTGTGTTGCCCTCGTAGCCTCAATGCTCAGTCTCACTATAGGGTTTGTATGTAATGGATTTACTTCTTTACAGGTCTGGTTGAAATAAATCCATTTTATTTGTAAGGGTGAAGATCTTTACTTTCTCTTTTTTTATTTTTTATACATTTGAACTCTATTTTTTTTTTTGGGGGGGGGGTGGATATGACTGGTAGCAATATCTGTCATTCAGATTCATTTCAAATTCTGGAACAGGGACTGACAAAAGAATGTCATCTTGTCTGCAAACAGAACTCATATTCCTCCTAATTACACCAATGTCAATATTATTATTCACTTTCAGGTTCAGCTTCCAGTTCAGACACAGTCCAGATTGCCCCCTAGTGTTTTTGACAGGATACTGCAGAAAGGGGCTGGAGTGATTTGTGAGGCGTTAAGCCTGGTACTCAATGACAGCTCTCACAAAAGTCAAAGAGGCTATCTCCTTTACACTGTGACACCACCACACACAACACATACTCTAACCATTATCATGGTTACTCACTTCCAGCCCCGAGCTGGTAGTGAGTAGCTGTAGGCTAAAAACACCAGCATTTGTACTGTAAAACTGATTTAGCTTGGATGCTTCACAAAGAAACATATATATTTTTTTAACATGCTGGTCACACATTCAAGCAAGCAAGAAAGAAACAAACAAACAAACAAACAAAGATCACGAACCACATTCAAACACTTCAAACTACTTTACTACACAGCCTTACCCTAGGGCCTGTTGCCATGGCAACATAGTGATGGAGAGAGTGCGGGGCTGATGTCAGGGTCACACAGAGTGTGAGGAGAGGGAGGAGGTGTGTGTGTGTTTGTGTGTGTGTGTGTGAGCAGTCTTGTGAACAGGGGAGGTTTTCCTGAGCAGATCTGTCAGTACCTCTTTGGACTCTTGCCAAACACCATCCCACATTACAGATGAGAAAAGACCACACACACACACACACACACACACACAAGACACACACTTGCACACACACACACAACACACAATAGGTTCACAAACCTTGCACACTGCACTGCCACCCACTGACGGACTGCTGCAAAGGCAGCTTTTCTTTCTTCCTGTCAGTTCTTTGAGTCCTCCTGGATTGTATACTATTGGAACTACTACCAGTGATAATACTGACAACCCTACTGATCCTACTGCCAGGTTTACATCCACTGATGACCCCATCCTGTTGCTTATTGCTTCCAACAATGTCAATTTTGAAAAAAAAAAAAAAATTGGCATATATAACGTCAATGCAATACAAGATGCTGCTTGTTAATGCAACAAGTCAAGCAGCAAAATCAACTTCATAAGAAAAGGTGAAGTATTCTGTTTTACCATTTTTGACAATGTTCCTTTCATTTTGTGTAGAATAGTAAAGCAGGATCAGCATGATTAAGGAGGATAGAGGGTTATTGACAGTTACTGGGGTGGAACAGACAGGCATGTGCAGAGTGATTTGTCCTTCGTTAAAAACAGTAAAACCTTTAAACTAAATTTTAAGCTGTCTTTATGACGCTCACTAGTTAACTCAAGTTTTATGCAAGTCAAGAATAATGAATGGTGATTGCATTTAAATAAAAAAGTTTTAGTTACATTACTCATACCTACCTAAAGTAATGCATGTACAGTAATACACTGCTTTTGTGTAATTACAAAAAGACACTAAGAAAAATATGACTTAATAAAAACTTGAATTTAACCATAATATTTCATATAATATTACATATAAAACCTTACAATTAGAAGTACATTAACATATATAAAAATGCAATTATTACCTTGATGTTTTGAGTTCTGACAATTTTGAGGGTTTATAGTGTGGAAAGGGTCACAGATCATTTATTACAGTTGACAATATTGGAACATTCATTTGCAACAAAAGTGGAAAGTATACATATGAATACTTTTACTCATACTTACAGGCTTATTATAAGTTCTACAAAGAGTAGTTCTTTAATTAGCAAAGGTTTTTGGTATGACACTGTTTCAATAGCTAATGATTTGCATGTCTTGTCTATATACATTCTTCCTGCCTGCCAAATTTTGTAAGAATACCAACATGGTGCTAACGTTACTATGCAGTATTTCACTTTCATCTTGTGCCCTAAAACTGAATCATTATGTCTAACAAAATTTTCCTCATAAACAGTAACACCATGTGATACATTATTTGTAAGAGAAGAACACATCACATTCAATGTTTCACATTCTGAATGTAGAAAGTGAATCACTGTTCACTTTCACAGCAAGGGAAATTTTGTCCTGAAGCAATGAGTCAGCTGTCATGCTCTGCTATGTAAAGCGCTATATGCATGTAAAACGTTAATTATTATAATAGATCAAAATTGAGTGAAGTTTTCAAGAAAAACTTAATTTAGTGGGAACAACATTGTGACCTGTTTTAATTGTAGTTAGATTGTCACGTTCATGGACATGAAGCCCCTCCACACTGTTTCAAGCAATCTGCATAACATAACGTTGCCCAAAAATGAGGCAATGTAACTAAATTTTTAAGTTGTTTTGTGCCTGAAAGATATTTGTGTCAAACTTCTGCAGAACTTTCCCAACACATGCAAATATAAACACACACACACACACACACACACACTTCGTGGACAGTTGAAGACATAGGGAGTCTGGTCTGTTTCTGTTTGAAGTATGATTACTAATATACACACATAAGAAGACACTCCAACAAAGACACTTCCCTCTAACAAAGCGGGAAGGTTTATGTAAGAGCCTTTTGAAAAGAAAAGCAAATGATCACACCCATTTTCCTCTCTTTCTGGGAGATTTTTATTTTCTCTTTCTCTCTCTTACTCTGTCTTTCATCAGTGTGATAACAAAGCTGTAAGAGCTTGTTAACCTCACACACACACCACATCTCAACCCAAAACCACAGCGGCTGCGTGTGTGTCTTTGGCGCTCTCTCTTTCTGTCATCACCTGATTTAAAAATACTTAGGATGAAGTAATATTTGCCTCCAACCATTTGTGTGTGTTTGTGTAAGAGGGAGCGGGAGAGATGATTCCACATTAGAGTATTTAACTAAGACTTACCAACCCTGCTATGTGTGTGTGTGTGTGTGTGTGTGTGTGTGTGTGTGTGTGTGTGTGTATGCATGTGTGGATGTGTTTTCACTGTCTGTAGCTTACAGTGTCAGAGTGTTGGCAACCTGGTATAAAATGTTGCTTCCTCAGCAACGCTGTAACCAGGAACATACAAACACTGAGTATAACCAAACAACGAATGAACTTTCCAGTGTCTATATGCAAGTCATACCACATGCTAAGACTGTCATATGAACATATAACATAGCACACATTTATTTTTTGGCATTTATTAAAAAAAAAAACAGATACCGGCACCCAATTTAAATGCACCCAATTCTGCTTATGCAATTTTATTAGATGGAACTATGTAATGGCGTTATATTTGCCATGGGTCCTAATAAAAAGTAAGAGGGATAGTCTCTTACAGCTCAGCAGCAATTCAGTAAAGCAGTAATTTTTTTGGTGGATTCTGCCAATGCTGGAAAGATTTACTCCTAATCAGGTTCTAATTAGAGTCATTTACACCACCAATCATTTTCACACAAATGAAGACTTCACACCATGTGGAAAAACTGTTATAGTTCTGTTTTTACTATTACCATCATACTATCATCACTACATTTATTTTTTTCAACAAGCAGCTTCAGGTGTACAGGTACATCTGTTACTTAAAATGAATGCATGAACTAATAACCTACATGTATTGCTTGATTTTCTTCAGATTTACTATATTTTGTGTAAATTCTATATTTACCATTTGAAAAAAGTCAGTCCATTATTTCTATATATATATTTAAATTTCTGCTACCATTAATCATATGTTTTTAGCATTAAAGAGGGGCTCTTTGTAAAGGGCCACAAACATGATGAAGACATTAAGTTATCCTTAGGGACTGAAAAAGAATGCAGATCCATGAAGTTTTTTTAGCCTGTCTCATGAACTGTACATCTGACTATCAAGAAAATATGAGCATTATGAGGTTTAATATAATCACTGATAATGATTGAATAACCTTAGTTATTTATCACCTTAGTTATTCAGACTTTTTAATTAACTAGTACATATCCATTCTACAGTATTGTTTGGCCTGTTTGTGCTGGCAAACTAATATGCTTAAGCCCATTGATAAAAGGTGGTAGATGTTGTTTGTATACTAAAAATGGGTTATTCTAGCCTTTTGCTAGGTGGTGGCTAGGCAACGTGACGTCATCATAATATTATCATGGATAGTTCAACTTTTGTGGATATAAATGAGATGTTAATGTGGTGAAATTAAAATGATAGGATGCTTTTATAAGGTGTTATAAGGTGTTTTAAATGCTAAAAAAAAAAAGTTAGCATTTATTTTTAGGATAGTGGGTTTTTTTTGTGTTTTGTTTTTAGCCATCTGCTAAGTGGTTGCTGATAAACATGATGAAGTTATTATAGATAAGATCCTTCAGGGGCCTAAAATGTACCATTGCCAAAATTGGTTGCTCAACTCCTGATGGTCTAGAAGAACTGGACTTGTACTTATACAGCGCTTTTCTACTCTAACTGAGCACTCAGGGCACTTTTTATTACAAGGCTCATGTACTTCATTTACCCAATCTCAAATTCATACAAGCACTTTTCTCTATATCTAAGCACCTAACATTGCTAGGTGTCTAACATTCAAACACTCAAAGTCTGATAGATGTATCAGGGGCAACTTGGGGTTCAGTATCTTGCCCAAGGATACTGTAACATGCAGACTGAAGGAGTCATGATGCGAACCACCGACCTGTCGATTGGTAGATGACCCACTCTACCTCTTGAGCCGCAGTTGCCCCAAGCCCCAGGTTAGGTTCATGGACCAAAAAGAACAAAGACACACAGACAGACTGAGATTTTTTGTATTATAGATAAAGTGCTTTGAGTGCTCTGAGAGAGTAGAAAAGCGCTATATAAGAATCAATCCATTTACCATTTACCATTTATGGTAAGACGTATTGTTCATGCATGTATAAGATGCTGTTAATTCTGGTAAGGTCCAGACAGTTCATGAGGTTTTACATAAATTAACTGAAACTTTTCCATGCATGTATGAAATCATGATAAAACAGGTGAAATTTGACTTTGTAAATGACTCTGGTAAATCCACTGTATTCTACCTGATCAACACTGAAGTACAGACAAGCACAATCAGCTGGTGAACACAATGTATCCTCTTAAGCAGTTAAAGAACCATGTTTTTCTTCAGCTTTGGAATAAAATATTGGTGTCTGCTGGAGGTGGACTTAAGCAGTCATTTGCCAAACTCATTTAATATAATAACTCCCAAAGCCGATGTGTTTAATTTTTGTGACCAAAAAGAAACAGCAACAGGTTTTACGTTTAAAGCCAAGAACTCTAATTTCACCTTTTTTTTTCTTCTTCTTACAATACATACAGGAAAAAACCAGTGCACAATTCATCACTTTGTCTGCTGAAACAGCACATCTTACCAGTGCCTGATTATGTCAGATGTAGCTAAGGAAGATTATAAAATGTACATAATACCTAGAAAGTTATCCAGTTGAGTAGTTTTGTATCTCTATTGAGTTAAAATTTATTTCACAAAGAAAATACAACCACTCAGTGACTTCACTCTCTGATTGTGAAAGTGTGTCTCTCCCAGTAAAAAATAAATAAATAAATAATGCATAATTACAAGCATAGTTCAAGTTTATTATTTTTGTTGATGGTTTTTGGAGGAGATTTTAAGAATTAAAATAATCTTAAATTAGTTTTTGTATGTTTTTGTATGTTAAGTAGTCTCTAACTATTAAAAAGCAATTCACAAAGAGTCTCTCATGACAAAACGCTTATGCTTCTAGATTCTATATAAAAGTAAACACCAAGATATCAATCACTGATTTAGTTATTTTGACAATAGAGTGAATTGCTAACTTATCAACAGTTATCAACAATACTGCCAAGCTTGGCTAGCAAGCTGTTTTCACAGCCTTTAGTGGTGCAACGCACAAACACACATACCTGCTAATTAGTGCCAAGTAGCGGACGAATAAAATATTAAAGTTTCACTCAGCAAAACTGAATAATTCCCATTGCTCTAAAAGGTGCCAACAGCACAAACACAGGAGCAGAAGTGCCTGTGTCAGCACATCTGTCAATAAAAGCAACTACGCCCCTAACTTAAACTGCATCTCAGTTTCTCAAAAACTCTAAACACAAACTGAAAAAGGTAACTGCTTTGTCAAATCTCCACACATCTCTTGCAAAACGAAACACAGCACTCAAAACCACCTATTATATGCTTATGTCTTACAGAGCATCAAATAAACACTGACGATATAAATTAAAAATAATACCATCAAAAGTGTTTATGCATTATGTTTTGTCTTCATGAGGCCATGTTACATATTCAAAGTGTATGGAAATAAGTTTCCTTTTTCTCATTTTGGTGACATGTAGGGTTTTTTGTTCCAAAATAGCATTTACAAGACTGCATGCATATGCAACACAAATCAAGCTGGAAAGGACCTGCAGGTTAGGGTGGTTACAGAGTGTGTTAAGAAGATGGAAGGAATACTTTGAGGAGCTCATGAATGTAGAAAATGAAAGAGAGGAAGACAGATGGAGGACTGTTAGTGAATCAGGAATTGCAGAGGATTAGTAAGGAAGAAGTGAGGGCAACTATGAAGAGGATGAAGGTGGAAAGGTTGTTGGTCCTGATGACATACCTGTGGAGGTATGGAGATGTCTAGGGAAATTGATGACCCATACCATGAAGATATGGGAAAGAGTTGTTGAAACTAGGTTAAGAAGAGAGGTGATGATCAGCGAGCAGCAGTATGGCTTCATGCCAAGAAAGAGCACTACAGATGAGATGTTTGCTTTGAGAGTGTTGATAAAGAAGTACAGAGAAGTTCAGAAGGAGCTTCACTCTTGACTTGACTTGAGTGACTGAAGGGTTCAAGGTGGGGGTGAGATTACATCAGGAATTGGCTCTGAACCCCTTCTTGTCTGCAGTGGTGATGGACAGGTTGACTGATGAGGTCAGCCAGGAGTCTCTGTGGACTATTATATTTGCAGACAACATTATGATCTGTAGTGAGAGTAGAGAGCAGGTGGAAGAGAACCTGGAGAGGTGGAGGTATGCTCTGGAGAGAAGAGGAATGAAAGTCAGTAGAAGCAAAACAGAATGCGTGTGTGAATTGAGAGGGAGACAGGTGGAAAGGTGAACATGCAAGAAGTAGTAGTAGTGAAGGTGAATGAGTTTAAAACAATGGAATGCAAAGCAATGGACAGTGCATAAGAGAGGTGAAGAAGAGAATGCAGGCGGGGTGGAGTGGGTGGAGATGAGTGTCAGGGGTGATTTGTGACAGAAGGATAGCAGCAAGAGTGAAAGGGAAGATTTACAAGATGGTAGTGAGACCTGTTATGATGTATGGTTTGGAGAGAGTTGTACTAACAAAAAGACAGGAGGCTGAGCTGGAGGTGGCTGAGCTGAATATGTCAAGATTTTCATTGGGAGTGGCCAGGATGGACAAGATTAGAAATGAGTACGTCAGAGCTCAGGTTGAGCATTTTAGAGGCAAAGTTAGAGAGGCAAGGTTGAGATGGTTTGGACATGTGCAGAAGACAGATAGGGGATACACTGGACAAAGGATGGATATGGAGCTGCCAGGCATTAGGAAAAGAGAAAGTCCACAGAGAAGATGCATTAATGTAGTGAAGAAGGACATGTCGAGGGTTGGTGTGATAGAAGAGGATTCTAGAGAGTGAGATGGACGCAAATGATCTACTGTAGCAACCCCTGAAGGGAGCAGCTAGAAGAAGAAGAAGATGTATATGCAACATAAATGTGACTTATTTTACACAGTATGTAGCAAAAATCAGTAATTTCACCCCATGTAATATAAGTAAATAAGAAACACTACAAAGAAAAATCAGTGCACAGATACAAAAAAGTAAGAAACTAAATGCATTACTGCAATTAAAGTGACAAAAAAAAATTGCATTGAAACAAATCTCTCTGCATCCTGTCTCTGATCCTGGTCAGGTCAGAGGACCTCATACACATTAGTTGCAATGTTTTCCCTTCCAAGCAACTGGGAAAAAAAACATCTGGTATGGTGGATTTATCCCTGGCATTCATCATGGCATGGATGTTATCACATGCTTCCTCCATTGTCTAGAGAATTGGCACATGCTTGTGGGGTCTGTGTTTATACACTTTCCACTGCCATGCTGAAAAGAATTCCTCTGTTGGATTTAGAAATGGGAAATATGATGGAAGGTAGAGCACTACAAAACATCAGTTGTTGGCAAACCAGTCATGGAACACAGTAGCCCGGTGGAAACTTCACTTGATTAGAGTTGCACTCAAATGGAACATGATATACCTGTTTCATCCTCAGCTGGTGTTTATTCAGTACACGGTTGATTGTGGACAGGCTAACCTGGTCAAGGTTTGCAAAATGAATAGTGTTGTTCAGGACTCTCTAATTTCAGTCAGGGTGATAGATGTTCTGTTGCTCATCTGTATACTTCTAGCCTCTAGTATAGCTACATAAATGTAAGACAAAACACACTATAGGGTTCACTTCTGTGAGCACTGTAGATATCCTTAAAACCAAGTTAAGGTATGATGTAATTACTGTAAAGAGTACTGTAAAACTTCTCATGTCCTTCTCATATTCTCTTCTCAAAGGTTCAGATAACTGAGGTTACTGTGAAGCAGTTCAAATTTGGCTGTACTTGCCACCCGCTTCACTCATGGTTAGGCCAAGACTGATTACATGGTTCACCAAAGTTGCACACATTTTTTTTTTAATTGACTCGCCTTTGCCTTCCCCTTCATCTTCCTCCTCCTCATCATCCTTGTCCTGGATGGCCTTCACTGCCTGCTAAGCCTCCTCAGTGCTCCATCTTCTTGTCTAACACTTGTATGAGTCTCTTGAGGCATTTATTATACTCTGGCACATAAGTGAATTGTTCTTACAGTTGAGTTTGAGTGCAACATGAGTGAAACTAATTGGTAATCAGTGTGTTGGTTTTTGAAGGCCAGTGTTTCTATAGGTGAACAAAGTGTGCTAAATGATGCAACTTATGTTTGTGTTTTGCAAAACTGTGATTTTAAATGGCATTTGAGTGAGACCAATGGAGCTGGGCTTAGAGTTTAGCCATGTTGTTGATACATGACCATTTTGTGTGTAAAGACAGATAGTAGACAGAATGATTCTTATATAGCACTTTTCCACTCAAGCACTCAAAGCACTTTATACAACATGCCTCATTCACATGAGCACTTTCTCCTATGCCTAAGTGCTTTCTATCTAACATTCACACGCCGATGGATGCATCAAAGAGCAACTTGGGGTTCAGACCTTGCCTAAGGATACTTTGGCATGCAGTCTGGAGCAGCCAGGGACCAACCTTGTGATTAGTAGATGACCTGCTCTACCTCCTGAGTCTGATCACTGATGGTGACACGAGTGCATATGATGTAATGAACAGCTTTACTTTACTTTATTTACGTTCCACCTCAATGGGGCACATTACTGAAATGTGGCACTGAAAGATCTAGCTAGCCAGCTAGATAGATAGATAGATAGATAGATAGATAGATAGATAGATAGATAGATAGATAGATAGATAGATAGAAAATCCAAAAATCCATCCTACCCAAGAGTTATACCGTTTCCACACTACACTGCTTTCTGTCACACTGCACTGCCGCCCACAGTTCACTCAGAGGAACTACTGTGCCACACATCACAGCTGGTTCTTATTAGCACTTATGTGATTGATCACTTTGCTTCTAGACACCAAACCGAAAGTCAGATATAAAACAGGGACGGAGAGCTGAGGTGTGTGTCTACAAACTGTGCACAGAGTAACACACAGAGAGAACCAAGATGTTGTTTTGTGCATGTGTGTTGTGTGTGTGTCACATGCAGTTTGCAACAGGTTTATTTTCCAACAAAATTTGTTTGTCAGAGTCATTTCCATGTCATGTTAAATATGAGAGGCTACTGTCATGCTCTCAGTAGTTTTCCAGGCACTCTTTTATTGAAAGGCATCTGGTTATCCCACGGTGGACGTTTATGACTCATAACCTGGAATTGGGTGGAGCACTGTTAACTACAAAGGACAGCTTGAGTTTGTGTGTGATTGACAGGTGAATGGGAGTATGAGTTTACCCCCTACTTAATATTCCCCTCTCCTTTTATACATAACCTGTTATCTGCTCCATTTTTTGTCTTTTCCTTCTCCGGTCATCTTATCCTCCATCCATCCACTTTGTTTCGCTTATCCATCTGACTCTCAAATCTCAAATTTAAGCTAAATAAAATGTCAGTTATCAGACATGCTTTATTTTAGAGTCTGGGTTGATGGAAATAAAAATAAAAACATAAATAAAACCCATTTCTGCACACAAATGTATAATGCTAATAAATATCAAATGTTGATATTTAATATATTGTTAATATTAAATATCACTGATGTATTTAATATATTGTTAATATTAACAATATATTAAATATCAACATTTGATATTTATTAGCATTACACATTTGTGTGAAGAAATGGGTTTTATTTATGTTTTTATTTTTATAATATATATATATATATATATATATATATATATATATATATATATATATATATAGAATAGTATTGTTAGTGTGCAAAAAAACATTGCTAACCAATGACATTTTTACCTTAGTGGACACAATGTCATTCTTTAGATCGTAGATCTCCTACTAAACCAAAATCCACAATAAAAGATGTAAATATTCTCTCTGATAATGGTTACTTAATTACATTTGTGTAATGGTTTAGTGGCAGCTTAGCAAGAATAAGATGGTGTGGTGGCAGAGGGGAGAGCTGTTTTGAAGCAAAGTGCAAAATGCATTTTTATAAAGGAGCTAATTTCAACAGGAATGATTCCAAATAAAGCTGCAAGCAGAGCTGCCACCAGGCAAGCACCCCCCCTCAAGCGCTGACAAGATTTAAGCTACAGCAGTGGCAGTGAGACACTTTAATAACATAACTTCCGCTAGCATCACATTATTTGTTTTGTTTCCTTTTGACCTTTAAGGTTAGTTAACTTAGCTAACAGAGCAGTCAAATGTGTGAATGACTGAGTCCAGTGTGCATTTTTTTTTTTTTTTTTTTTCTAACATAATGATGATGAATACTGGTTTGAGGGGTCTCCTGTGAATTTTTGTCTAGGGCCTCAACAGACTAGAATCACCACAGACTGAAGGTTGGGCTTGGCTGCAACTAGCAACCTTTATTGTGTTGATGTTAACTCTGAGTTAACTGCTGCTTTTCTTGAAGCACAGCAGTCTAATGAGCAGTTGTACTATTATGAACATACTCTGTGAGTGTATCTGCAAGTATAAGTTTCTAGTTTGGTTTGATTACAGCATTTGTCATTGGCCACTCTGTGGCGCCAAAGAGCCTTATTTCATTTATTATTGATTAATTTTTAAAAAGTGTTTTGAAATATTAAATTATGTTCTTACGTTATATATATTTCGTTGATATTTAAGTTTTTCAACTTTGGCAATTCACACTAAGTGCGCACACTCAGTGTGTCACTTCCATGTCTACAACAGAAGGAGCAGTGTTAACAACCTAGATCGCACAAAACGGACTTTCTGAGTTATCCATACAAGAACTTTCAAGAAGTAAACCCCTCTCTTGGCTCACAAGTGGGCAAAAGTGGTATGATTTGTAGTAGATTTATTTTAACATGCTTGGTTCATTTACATTTTTGTAAGCAACTTGTACTGATGTGTTTCGTTTAACCTGTTAAGCCCTAAGGGTCTTTCTGAGGTTCCTGCTTGAAAATGACATGCCCAAAGTGAATAGAGTATTTCTCTGCAATTATAAACTCTGTGTAAACTATCTTGGTATCAAAATAAAGCTAACACTTGTGAGACTTCATCAGAGGTGTAAGCATCACAGCAGATGTTATTGTGTCAAAGTAACTAAGGATGGAACACAGAAAAATATGAAGGAGTTTTCCCTGGCCTAAATTTTTTTTGTCATTTATAGCATATAAACCCTCTGAAAATATGCTGCAGTAGATCAAAAACTGAAGAAATCCATGAATCAACATATGGACATTACCTGTGCAAAGATTGATGCTGCTGAAGTGAAACAGAGCAAAGTTACAGAGGTTTGATTAGAGACATGGCAATGCGTTTTGCAATTTGGCACCATCTGTGAAAGTTGAAATGTCTTCGGTATTGAACAGCAAAAATTAGGG
>VUQS01020732.1:1418-13019 GCA_015108495.1 Heterochromis multidens
AAATTTGTTTAAAAAGGGAAAAAAAAAAAAAAAAAAAAAAAAGCAACATTAAATGACTGAGCCTTGACTGAGTGATTCTCGATCTGCCACTTAAGCAACTAGGGGCTGATGCATTGTGCCAGCTCATGTTCAGGGTCATGCCTGTGTCAACTAAAGCCTCTCTAATGAGACCCAGACAAGCACGCTGTGCCCAGCCGAGTGGAGACGGAAATCTAAGCGCAAGAGCTCTGGTACCAAGAAGGAAAAAAAAGAAAAGAAAGATCTATTGCAGGGGCACTATGCAAGGCATTGTTTTAATGTTCACAGATTTTTTTTAAGCAGTCTCAGTAAGTTATAAGGGCTCTGCTTTTTTTTTTTTTGGTAGAATGAGATGAGTGAAGCATATAGAAATATGAAACACTAAATAGGATCTGTCTATAAGGCTATTTGTTTAGCATAAAGCTCTAAAAGCAAAGCTTGAGTGAAATGTTGTGTGCTTTATCAGTAATACTTTTGACAGAATGACAGGAGCTATTGAGAAATATCACTCACAGAGAGAGAGTGAAGGACAGCGCAGAAGACAGACACTAAAAATCCACAAATACTAAAGCACTTAATAAAATAAAATATTTTGTCCACTGCCTGTACATAAAAAACTCTTTGAATAGCACTTACCTTGAACATTTTCTCTTTTTTTCCCCAAGGGTTTCTTAAAAGGTTATATTAAGGCAGTAAATATTTTACCATCATCAGTAATTTATCTTGATATGTAGTCATTAACACATCTGGCCAAATGTTTGTTAAAACCCCAGGTGGTAGCACAAGCAGAAAAATTACCCATAGGAAGGTGGTTAGGAAATGAATGGAGAGTTTCTGCAGTGCAGAGCTCACATGTGTGTTGTTCAACAGGCAAATGGCTCTAAAGACAGATCCACTAGCTAATGCTATTACACAAAAATGCAAGTAAATGGTGTTAAATCCCCCAACCCGATCACAATCAGGTTAAAGTTAAAGTTTAAAGTTAGTTTTTTTTTTATCACAGGGCAAAAGATGGTGAGAGACAGCAGAGCATGTTTTAACCTTTACATGCTGCTGTGCAGTTTGACCCATTTTGACATTTGACAGCAGTGAAAACACCCTAAATGTCATTCGTTTAGCCGGAAATTTGACGACTTTTCCTAAAGTGACCCAAAACACACAAAAATGAAAATATGTTAACATTTTATATTGCTGTGCAGGTGCAACAATTTTTTTGTACATTGAGAATGTCCTAGGTCAAACTGACCTGTGACTACTGAGATTGATTTTAGATCCACCAGTGTGGGTCAAATCAAGCTAAATGGTGGCTTTAGGGAAGCTTTAAACTGTTAAACTGCACGTGCCATGTCTGTATGTATTTCTAGTGGGACAGTGGTGACTGGGGACCTTGACAATGTCACAGTGTTGCCCCCACAGTAGCCCAGGTTCCTGCAAAGAGCTGCTCTTAGAAGAACTATGTGGTAATCTTAAATCAGTGAAATAGTAAAACAGCGTAGGAGTGATCATATATGATGCCAAAAAGGAACAGACGTCAGACAGAGGTCAGAGAGTACACTGACACTGATCTGCACCTGCAAGCACAAGCTTCTGCAATATACTTAAATAATCTAAAATAATTAAATTATAATTCATTTATTCTGAGAGTAATTCTGAGCTAACTGAGGCTAAACTAACTGATAGATAACCAAGATTAAAACAGAGATTGTAACGGGGATTAGGGAGACATAAGATTATAAAAGCACCTGAGCTGCCATTTGAGCAAGTCCCACACATGCAAGGTTGCCTACCACTGCTGTGAATGCACACACTAGTTTGCAATAAGCATTTTTTTTTCATTTCTTGTGTTCTAACTGTTAATTACTGTTCAATTAATGTTGATAATTATAGATGGTATTTATGAGGATTTTTTTTAGCAGTAAGAACAGTGTTTAAAGGTTGAAATGGTCATACATGGTTATATAATAAATCCCAGAGGTTGCAGAATGCTCTTGCCAATAAAATATATTTACATCATTGTAACCGTTATGTTTTCATGTCTTAGGTAACATGATATTGTATGATAGTAGAGGTTTTTCTCTAAAAATGTGTTGTCAAACCTAAAAAAACACTCTCTGAAGCATTAAGGATTAATCATCCATTTATTAATGTCAGATAGGCTAATTATACATTCAAACTAGATCTGTAGTTCAAAATTTGGTAAAAACAATATGAGAGAATTCTTGGCCTGGGTCAGAATTCACCCAGGTCACACTGTGAAGGCATGAAACATAAACAGTGTGTAAGGTTCAGTTTTGTTTCTCAAACTGCAACAATAATTTGGACTGACATCACTGGAAATTTTTTTTGTTTTTTTTTGTTTTTGCAAATGCCCACACTCCACACTAAGACCACCTCACCAAAAGTATGGAGGAGGGAGCATCATGATTTGGGGCTATCCTGAATGCCAGCATGACTGTGCATTGATAGCCTATAGGTGCTATGCAGACCTTTCCAGACCTTTCTACATGTTGTTAGTGGTGTGCTGTCACCAGGGGGCAGTGTAAAGAAAATAGATAAAACAACCAGTAATGCGGGCTACTACTGCTGTTGGTCCTTTAGTTTAGCCCCTGTATCACAGAAGACAGAAGTCATATTATCAAAAAGGAGAAAGACCTAGATCTGCAATAGACTGGTGACCTGTCCAATGTCCACTATGACAGCTGGGATAGGCTCCAGCTCCCCTTCACCCTGAATTGGATAAGTTGTTAAGAAAATAGATGGATGGATAGAGTGAAGTTAAACAATCCATCCATTTTCTTAATTGCTCCAGTTAAGGGTCGTAGGGGAGTTGGAGCCTATTGATGTGAAAACTATCCATTGCATCATTTTGTGGTTAACTCAACTGTCACTGCCTTTCTTATTCAAGCCAGCTTTATGGCCAATCAGCATTCACACATTACTCATAGTGTTGGTGCCATGGAGCTATGTACTGTTGCTGTTTTTTTTTGTTTGTTTTTTTTGGAGGACTGCATGCGTTTTGCATAGCCTTTACATACAGTAGGTTGAAATCCCAAAATCCCTCTGTTTGTGTAACCAGACTTCTATGCAAACGGACAGCAATGCAGGATCATAAATCCCACGTTACAACCATTGAGGGAAAAATTAATTCAACTTTTACAGGAGAATGTCAGGACAGCACTTCATGGACTGAGAGGTCAGGTTTTGCGATGACCCAAAGCCAACAAATAAATCAATAATAAAACAAGTGAAAAAAAAAAACCCCAATAACTTGTTTAGGAACGAAAAAAACAGACACGAAAAACAGAAATGTTAATACGTTTAAATTATTTTATAAGGAGGAATGATCCTCCTCAGTGTTATTCCAGTTTCATATGGGGCAGCTGTGGCTCAGGAGGAAGAGTGTCTCCCACTAATCGCACGGTTGGTGGTTTAACCTCCAACTCCTCTAGTCCGTATGTCAATATGTCCTTAGGCAAAATACTGAACCGATGCATTCATCAGTGTGTAAGAGTGTGTTTGATAGACTAAAAAAGTGCTGTCTGAGTGTGTGTGTGAAGTGTAGTGTAAAGTGCTTTGAGTAGTGAATAAGTGTAGAAGAGGTCTTTGGTACTGAAGGTACCTCTACAAGGTACTAAATTCAAGGGTTTACTTACTTTTTCCAGCCTACATTGCTCGTGATTACACAAAGCTTTTAATAACACAAAAGTAGAACTGTTTGTGTTAATAGTCAGATTTTGTTTATCTATAATTTTGACTTGGCTGTTTGTTCCCAGGGTTTGGCAACAAGACGTGATAGCCACAGGTGGAAAAACACAATGTCGTTTCACGCCAAGACAAGGAGCAGATTGTTCAAGTAGATCATTTCAAGCTACGTGCAGCCACACAGTAAGTGTAAAACAAAAAAAGAAAAGATCCCAGTGTGTTTGCGCACTAGAGCAAACACAGCTCCAGTGCGCAAAGACACTGAAGCTGTGTTTGCGCTACTGCTGGCCTTGTGCCAAAGCAAAATCAGAGGCCTTAATACATTTAATACATGAAATACATTTGCAAATACTAACCACTGCTATACTGAAGTCCTAACTCATCATAAAGCTCATAAATGTTTCATAGTAAGTTATGCCAAATTAAGATCTTGGCACGCAGGGTTGAGTGGGGTGGTTGATTGAGATCAAACGTGCGCGCACGCTGAAGAGCCTGTTATAAAGTCTGTTTTAAACGTCTAAATCAGAGGGCCCGGCCCATTCAGGATTCTATGTCTGGCTCTCTTTTCCATTCCCACTGATGTGCCGGCTGGTTTTCCCGTGGGATCAGTGCCATGCACAGATGCTTACTGGAGGCTTCACACCCTTTTCCTTCAAAACTCAAGGCAAAAGTTTTGGTCTAAAAGTGACTGGAATGATTATTACGGTACAGCCGTGATTCAGTTCTATAAATCAGCACACAACTCTTTGCACCTCCGAATCAGTAGGATACCTTTAAACATAATGAGATTCTGAAACCGGATTTCTTTTAATGATCATCCCCCTGTATAGTTTAAAGCTCAGTACAGCAAAATCTACACTCAAGAGATGACTGCTTCACTGGCTTTGAACACATTGTCATCGTTATAGCTCTCTCTTTCTTACCCACTGGATTTTTAACATGCACATATGCAATGCGCACGCACACCGAGCACAAGTGTTTACTCACTGATTCCTGGGTCTTGTCTTTTGCATCATACACACTTAGCTTGACTAGCGTCTCTGGGCTAGCAGGATACTCTGAAGGGAAGGTCACCCCCGTCAGAAACAGTGGGTCTTTGTTCGCCTGGCAGAGAGGGAAAACACAGAAATATGGTGAGATACAGTATGTGCACGTGTGATATGCACATTTGTACTGCAACACAGATGTACATGAAACAGCAGGAAGCTGAAGGGAAGGGGGGGAAAGGAGACTTTTGGGTGGGTAAATGAGCCAGCAGCTGGGCTTAGTCTGCCCTCTTCCTCCTCCTGGCATTTCTCTCCATTCCTCTCGCCTTTTCCTGCTGCCTCTCCTGGGCAAAAAAAGAAAGCAGAAGATAGAGCTCTCCCTGGTGGCTCTACCTGGAGGTGTGGCATAAATACAGTCTGCCAACTGAGGCTGCAGATCAGGGGCAACAAATGTTGACAGGTAAGCTGGTGCAGTGGCAGGCAGGCAATGGGATTAAACCAAACACAGCAGACAGTGTAGGGCTTTCAAACACCAGAAGGCAGTATGGCATTAGCCAATATTTGCTCACAACCTCCCTGAAATCGCAATACCCAGTCACCACCTTTAACTTCTGTTGTGCTTGTTTTGCCATGTCCTTTGGAGACATTGCTTTCATTCCACACCAGCTAACAAGGGTTCTGAGTAGTATTTGCTTTAACATCAAAACCTTTCTAAAAGCAACACATGACGAAACGAGCGAAACAGCAGACAAGCAGTGTCATGAAATAAGGCGAGTCTATGTGCCAGTATCTGCAAGATAAGACTTATTCAGCAACATTGTGAAAAAGGCAAATGGTGATATTTCCTGAAAGTCTTAAGGTGATATGCCTTTGCTTCCACGATGTATCAAATCAAAGGAAATCATTGTTATATATAAAAAAAAACTGATCTTAAGAGACCTTTAGGCATATTTTAGACTGTTATAAAAATTTTATTTGCAAGACAAGGATCAGTTTGTTTAGTTCTCTACATTTTATGATTGATTCAACAATAGTTTGGCATAGTTTGTGCCTTGCCCTGTCTATGCCTTCTCTCCCTTAATCTTTCTGGAAATATCTGACTCTGGAGCTATGTGTTACTGATAAGCGGTAGCTGGCCCCATCAAAATACTGAGGGTTTATTGTAATATTGTTGCTGTCTTGCTTCGCTCTTCTTTTCTCTCCTTCTCCTTCCTTCACGCCAATCAGTCACAGCAGGGGGGCCGCCCTCCCTCCCTGAGCCTGGTTCTGCTGGAGGTTTCTTCCTCTTTAAAGCATTTTTTTTTCCTCTTCACTTTTGCCCAGTGACTGCTCATAGGGGATGGCTCATTGTGTTTTTCTTTCTCCTTACTTACAATATGAAATGCCTACTGCTGTGAATTTGTGCCATGAAAATAAAATTAAATGGAACTGAATAAGCTGGCGACCTGTCCAGGGTGTACCCTGCATCTCACCCAATGACAGCTGGGATAGGCGCCAGCCCTCCCCGCGATCCTGAAGTGGATAAGCAGAAGAAAATGGTGTCATGGTTCCTGGATCTTGGACTCAGAGTTTTGAGTTTTTGTGGGTTAATGATTTCTTTGGGTTTTGAGAAGGGATTTATGTTCTATTGCTATATTGTTTATGGTCATCTGTTTATAATGTTATTTCATATTCCCTGGTTGCCTTTGAGTCTCTTTGTTATTTGTGTCTTTAGTTGGTGATTGGTTTGTTTATTTCCTTTTGTGATCCTACTTTGTTAACCCAGTCTCTGCGCTTGTCTTTCTGTGTCACGTTTGTGTGTTATATGTTATTTCCTGTTTTATTTTATGGTCTTTTGTCCCTCGTGCCTGATTTGTTCCTCCTGTGACTCCCACCTGTTTCACCTTCCCCTTTGTCATGTTGTCCCTCTCATCTGTGTGTTCCTCTGATCTGTGTTCCCCATGGTTCCTGTATCTCTTGATGTGTGGATTCCCTGGGTTGTGCTTTACCTTTTGGATTACTTTTGGACATTGTTATTTTTGTATAATCAGCATTAAAGGCTTGTTTTATGTTCTACTCCTGTGTCCTGAGTCCTGCATTTGGGTCCACAACCTGCCTGCCACACAACTAAATCCTGACAAACAGATGGATGGATAAGCTGTGGAATCCTGAGAGTTAACCACATTTTTATTTATTTTTTGATGTCTCTGAGCTTCATCAGTAACTTAATGTAGACCATGAAGAGCAGCAAAGCAGTCAAAATGAAAATCAGGTGAAATTTGTGTAATTTCACTTCTTTTTTTCCTCCTCTGATTTGCTGCTTTTTCAGTGGGGCAGCAGTATTGAATGTAATTTGCAGTGGGGTAGCAGCAATATTAACAAGATAATCAACCTGTGTGTGTGAAGTTTATTATCTACATCTCTCCTCCATTCTACAGGCATGTGACATTGAGGTAAATAATAGCCTCAGATCCGGTTATAGGAGTGTTAAAGTCACACTCAGTAACTACTTTATCTATAATGATTAGATAAAAAGCCAGAGAATTTAGACTTTGAGTAAGAGGCAAGTAGACAAGATAAGAAACAGTCATTGGTAATTTATATCAATAATGCCTCAGGTCAGTCCTAGCTGATAAAACTTTTAAGGCATCTCTCTAACATTCATTAATTACTTTTAAACAAATCCCATATGTGTAAAATGTTTGCAAAAATAAAATAACAGAGCTAACATAATCTGCAATAAATTCTAATGAAAACTCGACTGGCATTCAGAGAGTGCAGCCCTTCGTTAAGGCCAATGCTCTATATTGCATTTTTTGTTTTAAAGAAGTGATCCAAATCTGCACAAAAAATTTATAGTTGGCTTTTGGCCTGTTTTTTTTTTTTGTATATTCCTGCTGACAAACAGAGCAATACATTTTATTCCTCCAACTCTAGGAATAAAATGTACTGTTCCAGGAGCTGAGGGGCTTTCCTGAGAAGACTCAAGAACTGTTTAACCACTTTCTGTTGTCTATTTGAGCCAATTCAAAGCATTCTGTGTTTACACTGGGGGTTTCCTGTTCCTTTGCACAGTTCTGATGGGCGTCTCTAGAACAGAGCCCTTTGGGACCATGTGGGGACAGATCGGGGACTGGTAATGAGACTGATACAGACAGACTGGCAGCTATGCTTGCATGTATGGACACACCCTTAAGTTAAAAAAAACATCACCATAGAAAGTAAGACTGGGTAGTAGAGCTGTTATATGATATTGTACACGTTCTAATGTGACAAATGTAGGTAAAATCCCATGTGAAGTACTCTGTGTGCAAAAGTACTATATACTACATTTCAATGCACAAAACTCTTACAACTTCTTATATTTACATAAATTTAATCTGTAATATAAGTTAACTGTTTTGTGCTGTTACATAGTATAATGACTAGAGAAAGTGCAATAAAAAAATTATGCAACTATACCCATAAAAGCAAAAACTACTAATTAAAAACTGGCCACTTATCCCTTCAAGGTCGTCTCCTTGTGGACTCTGCACCATTTCCAGTGCTTCCACTATTTTAAAAAAGAAGACCCGTCCATCATGTCTGACTACTTGCCCTTGCGCATTTGCAATTTTACATCAACTCCGATGCCAAAATGACCCAACCTTCATGTCTAGAATCATTACTTATGATGAGAGCTGGGTCTCTGCGACCCAGACACTAAACAGCAGTCGAAGAGCTGTAGTGTCCAAACTGAAAAGCAGCGCTTCAAGATCAGGAGCGTGACTAGTGAGCAGTGCTTGTTTTTTTTTTTTGTTTTTCTTTGGCTTGCACTGTGAATTTGTCTACACCTTAGCATCACAGTGCATTAAAAAAGCTAGGACCTTTTGGCTAAACTAGAAGAATCTTTGCTAACTACCCACCTTATTCTGCCAGATATGGCTCCCTTCAACTGTCCTGTTCCCCAAAGTAAAAATTCAGTTGAAAGGTCAACATTTTGACATAGTGGATGAGACCCAGTGTAAATCGCAGATAAGTGATAGGCACAGCGTGCAGAACAGGCCTTCAATGGAATAATCCAAATGAAGCAAAAGTACTGGGAGTGGTGAGAAGCTGCACAAGGAGACAGCTTTGGAGTGGATACCTCACAAATTGAAATTAAACTTCTGCTTTTTTTGATCACAGCACGTACCATCAAAATATGATTTCCTGGGAAGGGGATAAATTATAACACCGATTTATTGCACAGACCCTATTACATGAAGCATGGTAGGTGCAAGGCCGCTGGATGATGAAAAGAGTTACTTCAGCACTTTGACATACCACAGATTTATTTAAATAGGCAATATTTCAATACCAGTTAATTATGTCAGTTAATAGTGTATACATAGAGGAAAAAGGAGCCAAGAACGAAGGGTATGATATGAACAAAGGCCCTCAAATCAAGGAATCAAACCACAGATGTTGTGGTTACATACTCTGAGATAATTTTGTGGTTTAGTGCATGTGTTCAGTTGTTTTTATCCATTACCTAAACATACCCACACAATGGTTTATTATTTCTTCAGAATGAGTTTAAAAATCAGCACTGAATGAATGCCTCATCTGCTTTTCTCTATCTCAGCTGAGATTGACACATCAACTGAAGAGCCTTTAGACAATACAGGGTTTCAGAGCTTGGCGAGCCAGAATCTGAAGTCTCCCTAAAAACAGCAGTGCGCTTAACACACAAAGACAGAATTATGTGTTTAACTGCACACTCGCACACAGTGGGAACACACAAAAACCACCTCCTCACCACACCACTAACCCCACTGATCCTTCAGAAATCTTCCCTGGGCTGATGGAGGGGAAATAAAACAAGTCTATTGCTTCTGATTTCATGTCTCTAGACATGGTAATATTAGTCTTGACGCCTGGTGCCATTTTGCCACCCAGCCATGAAGCTGTGTGGTTTGTGTACACTAACGTTCTAAACACACAGCCTGATTGAGCACAGTGGGTACACACACAGTGGAATCAATGCACTGCTTTGAGCCCAGAGCAAATGGGGATCTTATCTGTACTATACACTGACAAAAAGACAGACTTGACCATTATACTCCAGAATGTGCAGGTACACAGACATAATCCGTTACACCTCCCTCTCTGGCACGCTGAATATGCCTCATTCAGACTTACCAGCATGCTTGGCAGCCTCGGCTGCAGCTGAATCTTCTTAGAGCTGCTGATGGGCTGAGATGAGCTAAAGTGGTAATGCTGTCTCCATTCACACAAAGTGAGCCAGGCTGTCATACAAGTGGCCAACATATGCTATGGGAGACAGCTGCCCCTCTCTTGTCTTTTTGTCAGTTTGGGTTGCAAATCTCTGTGGAACAACCAATTTAGGCCATTAAGAGGGCGTGTGTGTTTGTGTGTGATTGGGCTGAGGGGGAAATTCAAGTATTCTGGGTTGAGTTTCGCTGCACTGGACATTTTTTCCCCTTCCTTGACCATTCATAATTACATATACACAGAGAGACTAGACTTTTGGACTTGTTCCAGGCAGGGGGTTCTTTGCTTGACTAGCTTGACATCAAAGGCTGTTTTATCCCCTGCCTTTGCGTGACGTCAAATCCCCTCAAGTACCACCACTCCTGGACCCATTGCCCATGTTTAAGGAAAGGGATTTTCCTACACAGAAGTATTAGGGGTTGGCAGAAAATGCAGTTCTTTCCATCCCAATTTCTCTCTCTTGTGTCAGGCTCAGCACAGAGAAAGCATGCACATGTGGAAAACAAAGGGCTTACAATTTCTACAAAAAGGACATCTCTTTTCTCTGAACATTCAGTAAAATACCAGATGGCCAGATTTTTTTTTTGTGTTGGCAGCTTCAAAAACAATTTGTCCAAAATGATTCTTGTTGCACTTAAGCTGTCACTTGTCCCTTTTCTGTTTTACCAACCGCAGATTAAGATGCAGTATCCCCACTGAGACATAAACTTACTTTATGGAGATGAAATGGGTCAAGTTAAAATACTGTGTCCCACTTCTGTACTACAACCCCAGTTCAAAAAAAGTTGGGATGTAAATGAAGAAATGCAATCCATTTGAACCCCTTTTTTCTTATTTTTTTTCCATATTGTTTCAGGTTTCATTCTTTTTGAGACTCTCTCTCTCTCCTCGTACGTATATATACCTTCCAAAGAGCTCTTCTCTTCTTCTTTTTTGCGACTCCCTGTTCATACTTCTTCCGAAACATGCCTTACACATAGAGTAAGGCTTCCCAGCACAGGTCTTTATGTTAGTTTTCATAAAACAATAAAAATTTTTCCCCTGACCTGAGTGCAATTGACAGATAAGACCAGAGAGGTTTTGTAGCACCTGGCATGTTCCATCCTTTATCTTCTAAAATAAACCTTTCTATCACATACAACCATGATTATACACATATTACATGAGTAGGAATAATGTCGAAGCTTTTCACACAGCCAACCAAATCGGGCTCCAGCAAAGCCGACAGCAGCTGTTGAGAGAAGGCATCCTGGGAATGTAACAACAGTGAAAACACAAGTGGCAGTTGTGCTTTCTTCAAATAATACACATAGAGTAAGGCTCCCCAGCGCGCACACACACACACACACACACACACACACACACACACACACACACACACACACACACACCCCTACACACAGACACACACACGCAGGTCTTCCTTTGGTCATACAGGTTAATAAACATCTGTTTCTGTATTAGGTGTGAAAACCTATTGGTTATCATTGTTCTGACAAGAAACCCTTGTTCCTCTAAATAAATTAAAACTTTATTCAAAGATCATTTCAAAGACCTGTGTTCTTTTCTCAACTTTGCTTTACTCCTAAAATGAAATAACACTAATATTGGTATTTTGATTGATCCAATTTTGGAGGGAAGTGCTAAGTACACTGGTTTA
>VUQS01020736.1:1032-15510 GCA_015108495.1 Heterochromis multidens
GCAGAAATCTGCTCACAAAGGCACATTGTGGGGCTCCCCCATTCTTGTGACAACAGAAAACAAGTGCAGACAAAAAGCAGGTCCTCACACAGTGTTAAGATTTTTTAGTTAAAAGATAGTCCGACATCTTGTTGCTGAGCTCAATGACTTGTTAATACCACTGTGAGATTCTTATGTTAAATTCGAAGCTTCATCTACAAGATGACTAGTTTAATGTTAGTATAATTAGTATAAAGTATAAAGACTAATAATAGTCTAGCAAGTAGGTGGTTTTACAGGAGCACATCAGTCTTACACACTATGGATTAAACACAGGAGGTGTAATATCTTAATTACTGAGCTTTAGACGTGTCAATAAGAAGAATTTGATGAGTAATTTAGCAGCTGCATTTTTTTCTGCATATGGTCTAAATGCTACATGCCATCTTCAAACTGTCAGTAAAATAATTTGTGGAAATTAAAAGACAGTGTTTTTTTTAAATGAGTATATGTATGTCCATCTACAGTACAGTGTAAAAGTCTTGAACCACCCCTCATCTTTTTATATATTGCTAGGAAAATGGGAAATAGGTACAGCAATTTATTGAAACATGAAACATATGGTATATCAGACAAAAACAGAGTCTGTACAGTTCTAATGTAAGTCAATATTTGGTATGACCACCTTTATTCTTCAGCAGAAACTGAACTCTCTTAGGCAGCTTTCTTGTAATTTCTTTAAGTAGTCTTCAGGAATAGTTCTCTGAAGGACAGTCAAAGCTCTTCTTTGGATGTTGGCTGCCTTTTGTTTCGTTCTCTGTCAAGATGATCCCACACTGCTTCAATAATGTTGAGGTCCAGGCTCTGCAGAGGCCAGTCCATGACGGATAGTGCTCCACTGTGTGTTTTTCTATCCAGGTATGCCTTTACTACACTGGCAGTGTGTTTCGGATCACTGTAATGCTGAAAAATGAAGCTGCTGTCAGTCAGACACTCTCCAGATGGTATTGCATGGTGGATCAAAATCTGATGATACTTTTCTGCATTTATAATTCCAACAATTTTGACAAGATCCCCAACACCACTGGCTGAAATTTGTTAAGTGGATTAACAAACAAGCAAGACCAACATTCCTCTGAAAATGAGTGAAAAAGCAGCTAATGTCCAAAGAGAACCTTTCAAAGACCTTCAGAAATCCTGAAGACCATTTAAAAAATTACGAGAAATTCTATCTGCTTGAAAGTATAATATAAAGAAATGAGTGGTGGCTTTTGCACAATAGTGTATATTGGTTTTTAAGATTTATTATTTGAAGTACATATACCATCATACTGTCAGTAGATTATGTAGAGAGTAAAATGAAACTGACCCCAGTGGCCTTCTGCTAATGCAGAATAGTTGCCGTTGGGAGAAAATACTAAATAAAAATACCCTTTTATGTTTCATTAGTTTTGCTGTGCTTATCCCATATGCTATCATAATTGATAGCATACTTCTTCCATTAGCTGTTAGGACACTTAGGACATAATTGTATTGGCTTGGGGCTTCAAGCTGATGTGAAATGCTAACCAGTCTGTGGAAAAAGAATTCTCATAAAACCTCAGGATGTCGTTCGATGTGCTTCTTAATTCTCACCCACTGCCCACTCTGTGCTGTACATGTGAATGAGGCGAGATGTCATGAATGTGTCTGTGCTTCTCTCCAGGGCCCGACGAGACCAGAAGAGTCGGACTGACGGAATCGCAGACTGTCAGAACTGGCAGGACATTAACTCGGAAAATGCAATGAATGAAATCGAGCCGATTGAGTCGTCTCTGGAAGTGGTGGACGGACGAGAAAAGGTTCATCACAGCTCATTGTGACTGCTACTGGCTTTCTGTGGACAGACATGTTTTGATTATAAAGTGATTGCTGGGCAAAAGAATTACAGAATATAATTAGGACCTAACCCATAAAAAAAGGCCTTTGTGTAAGTGGACCTACCCATGAACTGTGATGTTTTTATGTAAGTGTCCCAAATTCGGAGCTCCATAACAAAATTTGTCAATCAAGAGCCATTTCCACAGTAGAAATATTTAGAACAGTCTTCCTCTGCAGACTTCCTGTAAGCTCTGGTTATAAACACATCCAGGCGCACATGTACACGTACCCACGCCTGCATGTTTATAAACCACAGCCATAAGAGGAAATTATACATACACATGCTCACGAATACATACGTCATATTTTTTTCACTCACACCTGAGTGAGTTTGCGTGTTATTGGTCTGTCAACAGAAAACCTGGTTCGTGTCAGCTCGCAAAGAATTACACAACAACAGATCGCACTTCCTTTTAAAATGTGTGTTTTCACGACATGAAGTAAAGTCTCGTCCTCCTGTCCCCAGAGAGTGAGCAGACTTCAGATTCGCAATGCCAGCGTTTCCGTCATGTACAAGTGTTCTGCTGAAAACAAAGTGGGCAAGGACGAGCGGCTGATCTACTTCTATGTAACCAGTGAGTATGTTTGGTTAGATATCTCTCAAACACAATGCAAAAAAAAAAAAAAAAGGAGCCAAAAGTTGATCATTGATTGAGCTGTTACCCCATTACAATAAACATGAGCAGAGTTTGTGGTGGAAAATTAGATTTGAAAAACCTCCAAAAAAGGTGGATGGATTTACAAATTGGTTTCCAAGGGCCAATGGGTCATTTTGTTCTGTCACAGGGCTCAGTTAGTTCTGATCCTCTAATACGGATCCTAATCTGTCTGCAAGAATAATAAAGCTACTCAGTGCATGATAAGCCTACACAAAATGTGCAAGGCAGTATATGATGTGTGCTCAAAAGTTTCAGTAATCCAATAAAAAACAAAAAGCATGCCTGATTTCATTTTGGCACATCAAGGTTGCTGCACCGCTTCCAGCACTCCAGCTAAGTTTGGATCGCTTTCTGGAAGTCACGCTCTGACCACTTGCAGGTGCCCATTTGCAGCGTGTGCTGGATCTCATCCAGTGTGTCAAAATGACAACTTCAACTCAAATTCCCCTTCGAGGAACAAGACCGAGTCGCAGGGGGGCTAAATCCGAACAAATAATCCAGGTGGTGAGGCACAGTTCTGTTTGCAGGGCCAAATAGCTCACGATGGCACATGCCACAGTAGCAATCTGTGTTGAAAGTCCAACACTGGAGGATGAGTACAGGGTGCACTACCCCTGAATGTCAACCCCCCCCACAAAAAAAAAAAAAAAAGCCAAGAGGGTGGGTTTTTGGTTGCGCTGCTGGCATGATGTGCCTTCTTCAGGCTTGGATGCTGTGTGCTCTTTCAATAAAAGATGCTGTTCAGCTCTCAGTAAAAGTAATGATCATTGATATAAAAGTTGCTTCAGTTTGACACAGCTGTTGATGTGCAAGTTTGAGGTTAAGGAGTGAAATCGCGGACGTGCATGCGCAAGTGGCCAGAACGGGACTTCAGGGAGCGATCAAAAAAAGGATAGCTCTTCAGGGATAGCAGCCAAATTCAAATCAAAACATTCAAAGAAACTACAACAACTTGTGGGGATGTTCTGTTAGAACTATTAGAAGTCTGTGCCCAAAACCCTGTTGCCTCTTTACGCATTTATGCCAAAGAAATAGTCCTTGTGAAAACAAATCACACTGAGGTTGGCCTGTTGTTTATGAGAGTAACAGGGCCTAATGTTGCTGCAGAATTTTTAAATCCCGTGAACAAGAACAAACAAAACTTCTCTTTCATTTTGTTGGGATTCTCAAAACAAGCCCATCCTATCTGCATTGCATGTCTAGATACCACTGGACTATATTTTCTTTGTTGGTGTAATTTGTGTAAGTTTATCTTCTGAGGAATATAGTATATTTATTAATGTGTAATTCAAAGCTTTGCCGTGCAAGGTTAACATACTAGCCTACCTGTTCTTCTCTCACCTTTAAAGCCATCCCTGAGGGCTTCAGTGTGGATGTCCAGCAGTCTGAGTATCCCCTGGAGCAGGAGAAAGTGTCTCTCTTTTGCAGTGCTGATAATTATACCTATGAGCAGCTGCAGTGGTACCGTCTTGACCCTCAGGCCCTGCAGGATGAGGAGGGTAAGCCTCAGGAGCTGGACTGCAAGAGCGTGCACCTCTATGCTGAGACTCTCCTTGGTCAGCTCTCCTTCCAGGAGCCCTCCAACAGCTGGGTCTTGGACTTCACTATTAACTCCATCCAGCTGCAGGATGAGGGACATTATGTATGTGAGGCTCAGAGCAGACGCAGTGGGGAGAAACAGTGCCTGTTCAGATACATCTCTGTCAAAGGTGAGCGATAAGAGGGATGAAAGCTACAGACACAGATACACACACATACACACATATATATACACCACTGAATACAGAAAGTAGTCACTCTAACTACAGCACTACTAATTATAGAGAAAACCTCAACCCTTGGCAGTTGCAACACACATGGGTCGCAGTGGAACTGGCGCTGAGATGCTGGAGGCTTAAAAATACCCACACTCAAAGAGCCCACGCAGCCCAATACCCACATCCACACATAATGGAGAAAATACTTGATGCCTGCACAGCATCAATATGTAGTGACACGAAAACAGAGCTGAGATGCTGCAGGGCTGAAAAGCACAAATAAATTCATGCCTCACTCATGCTGTGTGCTATGCTACCTTGCATCAGTGCCTGGAGGACACATTTACGCTTTAATGGGATCTTCTTACTTTTGCCCTTTTTTTTCAAACCCACAAGAGCATTCGATGTCACGTACATTTACACTCCTTGAGTTGATATAGTGCTGATATAGTGACATAGTTTTGATTTCACATTCTCCCCCCTGGTCTGTGCTCTCCCTCTCTCCCTTCGTAGCCCTGGAGGCGCCACGCTATAAGCGCAGCCTCACCAACCAGACAGTGAATGTGACAGAGTCTCTGAGGATGGAGTGCGACGTGGAGGGCAGACCTCTGCCCCGACTCTTCTGGTTCAAAGACAACCAGCCTCTCCACCAAATGTCAGGTGCATGAATAAATCTAAACAGTTCATACACATGTTTGTACGACAGGGCATTCACATTCATACACACACACCGACAAGAACTCAGAAAAGCTGCCCCTCTGAATCATGATTTGACGGGACTTGTACTGTATCATCCACTTTACATTCCAATAGGCTTTGTTAATATTTACACAGATACAACAACTTTCAGTATGAGAAATGTCAGTCCAGCTTTTCAGGTAAAGTTCTTGTATTGTTGAATCCTGAGCTCTGTTTTCGATCTTTTTGGGTCTAAAGTATTGGTAGGTGCAAAAATAGCTGAAATTTATAGCCAGGAACCTTGAAACAGTCTACTGACAGGCTCAGATTGTTTTTTCTCTGTGTGTGTGACTGCTTTTGACATTACCCTCTCATGCTGTTGCAAGTACTTGTGCCTGGTCAACAACATGCCTTTAGCTAATAACGTTACCATCACTCTCTCTCCAGCAGGCTTGCACTCTTGGAGCAATATTTTTCTTCATGGAAATTGTGCCTCAGTGTAGGATTTCTTCTACACTGTCCTCCCGGTCAACACTGTTAGTGCAAACATGATGCTGTGCAAAGTGCTGTGTGTGCACATCGGAGTGTTTTTCACTAGTTTTCAGCCATTTCTGGCACAACTAGACGCAACTTTCTCACAGCCTCTGCCTTACAGAGTTAGTCGTTTTAGTTGGTCAACTCTGTGACATTGCTCCAGTGTTCCTTCCCGAGTTCCATCTCACACGATTACACTGATTTCTTCCTGAAAGAACTCAGCTCCTGAGAGGTGGACCACCAGAATGTTTTTGTCCTAATTATCAATCTGCAATCAAATAGATAGGAAAGTGGTGTTCTAGTTTTAAGATACCATTGCTTTCCTTTAAAAGCCAGTCAAACAGAACTAGTAGACAGGAGTTCTTGTACTGATGTTTTTGCTGTATACCTCCTCGCCCACACACGCACACAAAGGCACCTAAAACCCTGTCGGGCCGACACAGCTCATTAGCTTTTTAGTCTCTTCTTAACATCTGAAGGAGATGAGTCTGTAGGGTGGGTCAATGCAGGTCTGAATGACAGCTGATGCCCCAGGATCACTCGCAGGGGGCTGCTGGGGCACACAGCAGGATGATGGAATAATAAATGAATGCTACAAATTGAGGTCCAGAGGTGTGACAAGAATTCAAAAGGTGCTATTGGAAATGGCATTGAATTCATGATGCCAAACCGTGAAGAAGTGGGACCAAAGTCACACCACAGGCTTTGAAGCATGGGTTTGGGTGCGTGTCACTAACAGTCCCCCCCCGGTGCCTCCTCGCAGGGATCCAGCTGCAGGACTCAAACCGCACGCTGAGTATCCAGCGGGTCAGAGAGGAGGATGCCGGTCTTTACACCTGCACCGCCTGCAACCAGCGTGGTTGTGTCAACTCCTCAGCCGCCATCAGCGTCATTGGTGAGACAGCCGCACACACACACACAATCAGAGAGACACCTGAATCTATTCACAATTCACTCACCGCTCTCTCAGCGTGCTTTTTCGAGTGCACTCAGGCCTGAAATCGCAGTTGCCCTTGAGCTCACATCTTCACCTCTCACACTCTCACTGTGACTCTAGGTTTTGTGCTTTTGTTATGTGCAGCTCTCAAATTGTAGTCATTGACTTACAGAGACACTGTGTTCTGATTCAGCAAGTGAATGAGTTTGCTGGAAGTGGTTTTATGATGAATGGCTAACAGTCAGTTTAGCACATTTAATTAAACCTAAAGATTTTATGTAAGGAGTTTGCTAGAAAAGTGGGGCAAATACTTTGTAATACAGCGCCCCCTATAGTTGGTAAAACAGCAGGCCCTGTGCCAGGACTGAGTGGATTTCAAGAGTGTTTTTTAAACCCTTTGCATCTAATCTCTTGATGCATGCTCAATAATCCAGGTAAAAGAATCCCAAAGATCCGAGACTGAAGAAGTTACCAGTTGGTAAACGAAACGTTTCTCCCACAAAAAAACGCCACGTCCAGATGAACAGATTCAACTTTTTGGGATCCTTTGCATCTAACACTGACTTTCTTTTTTTCTTTCTGATAAGGGTCAAGTGACAGGGCCAACGTGGAGATTGTAATTCTCATCGGGACTGGAGTCATTGCGGTCTTCTTCTGGGCCTTACTCATCCTCATCTTCTGCAATGTGAAGCGGGTCAGAGGGCACCACTTTTCACTGTGTCTGAGTTTGTGTCTGTGTGTTTTGAGAGAAGCTGACAGATTGTGACGGAGGCACTTTGACCCCTGACTCATGTTTGCCTACCTTTGAGCACAATCTGTTTGTTAGAGATAAGTCTGTAATTTATATCCAGAGACAGTTAGTGATATCTTCTGGGAGCAAATCCAGTGAATCGTTTACTGCTATTAGCAACACCAACAAACGTGGTCATAATGAGACTCCATTTGCTTCTTGTTTGCACATTTGGTAGGGTGAGTCTCTCTTTTAATTAGAGATGGCTTGCTTTTTTTCCCCGTCTTGCTTGCAGCATCTCATTGTTTTTGTCTCTCAACCCTTTGTTAACTCATGCCTGTCTACAGCTCTGCTACTCTATGCCACATTTGTCACAAATAACATTCTAATGGTGTTTAAAAACTAGTAAATAATCAATACTGGTTGAAAATGTGTAAAAACGGAACTTTTCAAGAATGACATTTACTAATTTGCCTAGAATTCTGAAAATCTTTTGCTTTTTTTTATCACAAGTTTTCTATGTATGTTTTGTTGGAACACAAAATATTATCTCTTCTGATAAATCAGTATGGAGACATTAACAGTCATGGTAAAAAAAAGAAAGGGCAACCTTTTTCAGTTCTAAGGTTTTACATACCAAGATCTTCTTTACAATGTTGCTTCAGTTCACTGACGTTTTCAGGCATTCGTTCATGCACAGCTCTCTTACAGTCCTGGTGCAGCATTTCAGTCAGGTTGAGGTCTGGACTTTGACTGGGTCATTGCAAGACCTTGAATCTTTTCTTTTTCAGCCATTCTGTTGTAGATTTGTTGGTGTGCTTGGCATCATTATCCTGTTGCATGACCCAATTTTCTGCCAAGCTTTAGCTGTCAGACAGATGGCCTCACATTTTACTGAGGAATACTTCAATATGCAGAGGAGTTCATGGTCGACTCAATGACTGCAAGGTGCTCAGGTCCTGTGACTGCAAAACAAGCCCAAATCATCATCGTGCTTGACAGCTGCTATGAGGCATTTGTGCTGATATTCTGTGTTTGATGATGCATTGCATTATGGTCAAGCATCTCCACTTTAGTCTCATCTGTCCAGAGGACATTGTTCTAGAAGTCTTCTGATTTGTTAAGATACAACTTTGCAAACCTAAGCTGTGCTGCCATGTTCTTTATAGAGAGAAGAGGCTTTCTCCTAAAATTTAACATTTAAAGTGCTAACTGAGGCCTGTAGAGTCTGAGCTGTAGCTCATGTTTTTTTTTTTTTTTTTTTGCAGTTTCTCTGAGAATTGCACGATCTGACCTTGGGGTGAATTTGCTGGGGTGTCCACTCCTGGGAAGAATTTTTGTTCATCTGAATTTGTATTTAACTCATTTTATGACCTGCTAAGGACCAGATGATTTTTTTTTATTATGTCCTGATACATAAAACCTTAGAATTGAAAGAGGTTATACTTTTGTTTTCACATGACATACAGTATTTTACATTTTACATTATTTGGATTTGCCATTTTAATGAAAGCATCAGAATACTATTAAGTCTTCATCTTAGGCAGTAAACACAGGTGTTACTTGTGACATTAATTAAGGTTCACTCCTAAATAGGACAGAAGCTTCGTTAATGACATCAGCAACACCCATGTTTACCTTCTGTCTCAAGTCAACATGGCTGCTGTTGTGTATTGGGCTTTGAAGGCTGCTAAAACACAGGTGTCCTATAACTCATTACACATCCAGAGACCAACATGGAGCACAAAAGTGTGTACTTCTTACACGTGTGCTTCTAATGCTCTGTAGACACAGCACTGGAAATGCACATGTCCTATGCTTAAGCCACCGAACAAACATTCACTCCCTAAAAGTGCATTACTAATGTTACTTTGCAGGCTAAGTAGCTACTAAGCTTATCAGCCGCAGCATTTAGTTAGTGGTGAGGTCATCAAGACTACTGCTAACAATACACCATCTTTCAGTGGCTTTCAGTGGCTGCTGTCAGTCAGACACAGATGGGCCACTTTAGCTAATATTTACCTCAAAAGTCTTTTCTTTCCTTTTAGTAAAAAAAAACAAAACATTGAAAGTGCATTAAAAGAGCTGACATATTTCTGACTCCAATACGAGCACAACTGAAGGTAATTTCACTTGCTTGCAGTACACCATCATGGCTGCACTTTTGCTGTCTGACCTTTCCTTCTTTCTGTGCTCGTGTTATTTGTGTTTTGCATTTGCACTGTGTCCCCAGTGCTCCCTTTCCAAGATTCCCTGTTATTCAGCCCACCTCTCGCCTCACCTTGAACTTCAGGTTAACCCAGCAGACATAAAGACAGGTTATCTGTCAATCATTATGGACCCGGGAGAGGTGCCACTGAATGAGCAGTGCGAATACCTGCCTTACGACTCATCACAGTGGGAGATCTCCAGAGACAGACTCCAGCTAGGTGAGCAACAAGGAACAGTGGGAGAAAATGATGGATGGATGGATGGATGGATGGATGGATGGACAGATGCTAAAGTAGCACAGGAGTCGGAGGTGTGTGTGAGGACAGAAACAGGAGTGGATGGGAGCAAATAGATGGATGAAACTGAATTACTTTTCCATTTCCACAATCCATAATGGTATGATTCTGGATCGCTGCCAACTGGGTAGAGTGCTGCCAGCAACAGTGCTAATGTTAAATATGTGCTCATTCCCAGAACAGCTTTTTAAAAATTCCCCGAGGAAAAGCATCTGTTCCATGACAGCAACTTATGGGAGCATGTTGTCTAATGTCCCGTTGCTCCTCCTCGTCTGTATGGATGCCATATGCGTTTTCCCATTGCAGATGCAACTGTTTGTGTATTCTAGTGAGGCTAAAATCAAGCCTGCATCAATCAATAAGCATGAATATCTTGTTGATTTTCTGTTCTTTCTCTTGACGCAGGAAAAGTTTTAGGGCACGGCGCCTTTGGAAAAGTAATTGAAGCATCAATCTACGGCATTAGCAAGAGCAAAGGTTTGGACACAGTGGCTGTCAAGATGCTGAAGGGTGAGATTTGGCTTTCTGTGTGTGTGTGTGTGTGTTCTGTGTGCTGGTGGAGGCTTTCCATTGAACCGATGTGAAGCGGTCAGAGTAATCGAAGTTGGCAAAAATTGCAGTGTGGTACGGCTCACACAGTTCATGTTTATACAAAATATGCAAGTGTGAAAATACACAATGTGATGTGTTTTATTTGTAACATTTCACTTTGTGTTGCAGATGGAGCCACAGCCAGTGAGCACAAAGCCTTGATGTCAGAGTTAAAGATACTGATTCACATTGGCAACCATCTGAACGTAGTGAATCTGCTGGGAGCCTGCACCAAACCAAATGGTGAGGACATTTACATGGATTATGTATGGGAAATCATATTTTTATAATGTAATCAGTGGTATTGGAAGAGGATGATGTCTGGACTGCAAATTGAAGGACTGAATCTACAAAGCTGCACTAGATGGGCAAAAGTTCATCTTAATCTTTGAATGAGATGTTTTCAGACCCATCAAGCACCTAGCCATGCAATCTGCCTTTACAAACGTTTGTAAAAGAATGGGTCACTCTAAAGAGCTCACTGACTTCCAGCGTGATAGTGTAATAGGATGCCACCGTTGCAATAAGTCAGTTTGTGAAATTTCTTCCCTTCTAGATATTCCACAATCAACTGTAAGTGGTATTATTGCAAAGTAGAAGTGTTTAAGAACCACAGCAACTCAGCCACAAAGTGGCAGACCACATGAAGTTAGAGAGCGAGGTCGCTGAGTGCTGAGGAGCATAATGGGTAAAAGTCGCCAACGCTCTGCTGCATCAATAGCTGCAGAGCTCATCTGGCATTAACATCAGCACAAAAACTGTACACCGGGAGCTTCATGGCATGGGTTTCCACGGCCGAGCAGCTCCTGTAGGTGTGGTGTGGGGGGATGGCCCAGTAATTCTGTCCCTATAGTGTATTAAATACATCTGTACATGGTCACCTCATAGGATAAATGACTGTGGGATAGTATTAGTAATGTTGTCACTGTAATAATTTAATTTCAGCCTTTGATAATCTTTTTTTTTTTTTTTAAACATTTCTTGGCAGTCTTTTCCAATATCAGTATTTTTGTGAACCCTACATGTTCAGGCTCTGCTCTTTGTCCTGTTCAGTGTGAAAGTCCTTACATCATTTTGTCCCCCCCTCATATGTTTGGTTATAGCCTGTAACCAAATGAGAGGTAAAACAGACGCCTTCATTTTTGTTTTTTCACCCATACATGATTTTGACCTATAGAGAACATTTTTGAGTCACGGACATCTGAAAGTATTTATCCTAAACAAAAAGCAGCCGGGCAGCTAATTTCAGGCAGGAAATACTCCAGCTCAAGCTGCAGCTTCTCTATTTCAGATATGGTGTGAGAAAAAAAAAAAAGAGCTTGTAGACGAGCAGTGAACATGTGCTGAAACATTTGAAACATCTATATTACCAGGCCCGCTGATGGTGATTGTGGAGTACTGCAAGTATGGGAATCTCTCCAACTTCCTACGAGCCAAGAGAGAGTTCTTCCTCCCTTACAGGGTAACACAACACTGCAGAACCTGAAGCAATTTATACAAACAATTTCACATTTGGTCCCTGATGGCAGCTTAAACTTCAGAAAGACAATTTGTAATCATGTTTTCATTTTAACCTTTTAGTCTGTCCCATTTTTCTGTCTCTGCTTTGTTCCCTTTATGTAGTTTCTGTTCGCAAATTCACTTATCTGCCACATGTATTCTGTAAGTCTTCTTTCGATATTGATTTTTGAGATGATGCATTGAAACGTTCCCCACCCCCCACTTAGGATCGCTCTCCAAAAACCCAGAGCCAGGTGAGGCGGATGATTGAAGCGGGTCAGATGGACCAAAGGACTCGTCAGCCACCCTCTCCATCCTCCTCCCCGCTCACCTCTCCTCAGACTCCATCATCCAATATGTCTAGTCAGACTCCTGCTGTAGAGAAAAGTGAGTCATTTTATGTGATTGAACTCCTTGTCCCGCACTGCACTGTGTTCTTCTTTCTCTGTGATTATCCTTATCCTCTCCTTCTCTCTCTGCAGTGGAGGACTTGTGGAAAACTCCTCTGACGATAGAAGATTTGATTTGCTACAGTTTCCAGGTGGCTCGTGGGATGGAGTTCCTGGCTTCAAGAAAGGTTAATTCTCAGCATTACAGTGTTGACAATTAGTGATTAAGCTGTGATGAAATGTCATCGGAGGTTAGCTTCAGAGGCAGCAGCTTGTAGTCTGGGTCATTTATGAGGGGTCCACTGCGGCTCAGGTGGTAGAGCAGGTTGCCCACTAATGCTTGGCATCTCGATCCCTTGGCTCAGAGTGTCATGTTCTGCCAAGCTTCGCATGACAGCTCCACTGCCATAGAGTATGCATGTAAGTGGGTAATTGAGCAGTAAAGTGTTTAGTGCAGTAAGGTGGAAGAACACTATGTAAGTGTATTTCATTTACCGTTCAGCTTTTGAGCCCTTTGTGGCTAACAATTATCCCCAATTTCAAGCTAGTAGAAGAATATGGATGTTTTTGCATGGATACTGTTGCCCACAGTGCTATGCACCAATGGAAGTAAGAAGATTTTTAATGAGGCAAAAAATTAAAACAGGAAAAATTCAAGTTAAGTTTATTTGTATAGCACATTTAAACACAAGAGATGTTGACCAAAGTCCTGCATGGCAAGTAAAACCATCAAAACACAGAGCTATAAAAATAATTTAGAATGTTTTAATGAGACTAATAAAAGTAATGATGTTAAAAATTAAACGTATATAAAAAAAAATACACTGGGGTAAACACTGTGAATTAAAACTAATCTGAAACAGAAAAGGCCATGTTTTCAGTCAGCATCTGAATGCTGTTAGTGAGGTCGATGACCTAATCTGAAGAGGGAGGTGATTCCAGAGATTTGGAGCTGCAGCTGAGAATGCCTGGTCGGCTTTAAAGCCACAGAGAGCAGAAGCTACTTGGAAATCATCACTGCTTGCATTGACGTTGTTGATGTTCCATGGTGAGAACGCCCGGTAGGCTGTAAGAGCCAGTCAGGAATTACTAAAAGCTGCTGATGGTAAATGGACTGGTTCTTATATAGATCTTTTCTTCTCTACTTGAGCACTCAAAGCGCTTTATACAACATATCTGATTCACCCATTCATAAAATCAGAATCCCAATCAGAATACTTTATTAATCCCTAAAAGCACTATTTCTACGTCTAAAGTGCTTTCTATCTAACATTCACACTCCGATAAATACATTGGGAGCAACTTGGGTTCAGTATCTTGCCCAAGGATACTTTGGCATGACTGTAGCAGCCAGGGATTGAACCACCAACCTCCTGAGCCACAGCCACCCCAAGCAACAGATGATCAATAGACCTAAGCCAGCGGCATGGGACATGGAATTGTAAAAGGTCTGATAGATAACCCTGGAGCAAGCCCAGAGACAAAATATAACCTTTAAGCTTCTGTTTACCTTTCAGAAGTCTAGTATCAGCATTTTAAATCGATTGCAGTTATGATTCTAGTGTTTTGCTCAGTCCAACATAGAACAACTTGCAGTAATCCAGTCTGGATGTGATAAAAGCACAAATGACCTCAGGGTCAATAATAGAAAGAAGTTTTTTTTTAAATTAGTTAAAAGTCTTAATTGAAAACACTGAGATTCTTTACCTGAGGTTTAATGCCAGGGACAGAAAATATAAAGGGGTTAGGAGAAGTGTGACTGCCTGCTGATGAATCACTAAAATGTCACTTTATTTTCATTAAGGTTTTAACATCTGCTAAAAAACAGGTTCAGGAATTGACAGAGGTGTTAGTGTCTGCTTCAAGTGGCAAGTGATGCGAGGACAATAGAGTTGCCAGCATCAACAATATATAAAAGGGTCTTTTAAAAAATTTAAAGGGCTGATTCTGTACTGTGATGGAATTTACTGTTGATCATAATATTCTATTATAGAGATTAGAGCATGTTGTAGGTATTAAAGGTACCGTGCTGCAGTGGTTTGAATCATATCTATCTAATAGACTCCAATTTGTTCATGTAAATGGGGAGTCTTCTTCACACACTAAGGTTAATTATGGAGTTCCACAGGGTTCTGTGCTGGGACCAATTCTGTTTACATTATACATGCTTCCCTTAGGCAGTATCATTAGAAGGCATAGCATACATTTTCATTGCTATGCAGATGATACCCAGCTGTATCTATCCTTGAAGCCAGATGATACACACCAATTAGTTAAACTGCAGGAATGTCTTAAAG
>VUQS01020745.1:1795-16093 GCA_015108495.1 Heterochromis multidens
AAAAAAAAAAAAAAAAAAAAAATTATATATATATATATATATATATATATAAAAACAGCACATTTAAAAGAGGATTTATCTAAGCACGAAGTAGCATGTTAAACAATCTGCTACATTACTGCCCTTAACTGCCCCTTTTGAATGAGTATAACTCACAGCAGATGACAGCTTTCACAGTTTGCACTTCTTATAACATCCAAGCTGTGCTGCATGTGACTGAAACAATCGTAATTAGTTACAGCTGCAGCGCGAGCATAGCCTCACACACACTTTCACACATATCAGTCTCAAAATAAACACAAAGCAGGGACTAAACCTCAAACTCTAACCCACAAACCTGTAGACCAGGTCCTGCACCTTTTGACCTCACCTCCCTCTCCGTATGTGACGTACGGTGAGAGCCTTCAGTCGCCAAAGAGAAAGAAGAAAAAGCAGCAGCAGCAGCGCAACAGAGTCAGACCTTTGTGAAACACAGTCCACTGCCTCCACGGGCTCCCCATTTCAGCCGCCTCAGTATCTTTAAGTTTGTCTCTTCTCCTTCAAAGCTCCTTCAAAGCTTTTCTCTCCTTCCGCAGAGCTGCATATACATACACACACATGCATGTACTCAACAGCGGTAATGTATGGCTTGCAGAGGGGGGGGTAAGGAAGAGACCACCAACTAAAGAGCGGGGCTTAAAGAGTGTGGACAACAAGGAGATAGGAAGGACCTAAATGACATTGAGCCTCAATACAGATCCATTATTTATCTTTCTAATGTAGACACAACCTTTCACCAGGTCCCATTTTGTTATTTAGGCTCCTTCAAAAACCTTTATCTTTTTGGATAAAGGAGCGATGAAAAGCAAAGAAAGGTTCCTACAGATTCAAATGTCAAGGTTTCCATCTTGGGCCTGATATTAATACTCATTGACCTAACCAGAGATTTTATCAATTTTTATGCCTTTATCAGAATTAAATATGACTGGATATTTCAGGAATTCCATGACCAGAAGTGAAAGGATCATAGTAAAAGGCTAACAGCTTATCATTTTGAGAATTATCTTCAAAATAAGCTCAAAACTGCTTCATGCATACAGCATGGCCACCCCCCTTTGCTGGATCGAGTTGGTACAACCCATGAGAAGCTGCTCAGTCACTGTTGCTGAGGCCCACCCTCTCAAATATAGGACATGACCAGAGAATGTATACAGCTTCAGCCAGGGATATAGAGCAGCCAGTGACTCATATGTTCTTTCATCTGTGTCAAGTGAAACAGAGCAAATCAGGATGTGGATGTGTTAACGGCAAAGTGAGTGTGCAGGTTCACTACAGTCACTTAACTAGCAGGTTTAACTGAGCAGCAGCTTCTCTGCAAAGGCTTCAAGCTGAGGACTTTTTTTTTTCCCCTGCATGTGGTTTCCACATGAGGGCAGGTTTAGGTTTTAGTTACTCATGATTCAATTAACAAACAAACAGATTCTATCATTACTCTATTAATAAAACACTGTCAGGTAACTCAAGTGTTTCTCAGTGGATGAAAAATGCAGTAATTGCCATAATTACCTCAAAAAAAGGAGGTTATAATGAGGTTATATCGCAGTTAAATGCTAGTAAAACTTAGTGAAAAGCAAAATAAACTCTAGGTGTCATGCTCAAAAGCTCCTTCATCTGACCACACAATCAAAAGAAGAATTGACATGTCAGATAACAGAGGTTATTTTCTGCAGATATATAAAGCAATAGTGCCCTAAAATTTTGACTTGCCCTTTGTTGTGTCACGGCTTCCTTAAGAAAAGTATATCCACTTTTCTGTTATTTCAGACTATTTGATTCACAAAAATGTATATAATACTTGAGTAAATGAAATCCAACGTTAAAAAAAAAAACAAAAACTGGTGACTTTCTTCTGGGGAGGGAGAACAAAACCTCTTATGCAGGAAATTCTCTGGTTATGGATGGTTCAGTAGAATTATTGAAAAATTTATGGAAGGATTTGCATGAAACTATACCAGAGGTGGGTGTTGGAACAAGTTAAATGTGATTAGCTTTTGAAGACAATCCTCAATCAGATCTGGATCCAGGAAGGATTTGCTACCATAGTGAGATTAGGTCAATAAAAAGGTCATTTTGTCTCACATCTTTACAACTACACAAAACTGAAATAATAAAAACTGAGATGCATCATCTTGATGTTCAAGTAAATATCACAAACTAATCCAGATCCATTTATCCTTCTGGATACTGGGACTCAATTCATGGACTGCATTAGTATTTTTTCATGCCATATATTTTCTGCTTATAAATTAAATGTGCAGTCTAATCTAACATTTCTAAAGCAATGTCAGTTTAAAAAAAAAAAGAGAATAAATGTCATTTGACTTTGAAACAAATGTTATGACCTTCAGTTTATGCTAAGCAGTGATTGAATTGGCTTGATTTTAGAGTGTGCTGCAAGCTTGCTTTCCAAAACAAACTATTACCCTGTCTGCATACAAATTTTCTCTAAATTAAATTAATCACATAGCATGGACCCCCATGCTAGGGGCACCTCTGAGTCGAGTGTGGAGTATGTAAGCATAGAAAAATAATCGGACTAAAAAGAGTTTGATGACAAATAGCCTCAGTCAAGCATCTTTTTTTAACTAAATCTTTAAGTGCAGTTTATGAGGAAAACTCAGTTCAATGCATCCCCAATGTCATCTTTAGAGTCATGGCATCAAGACAAAAACTGGTTTGACAATAATTTACTGCCTTATTTACAGACACTGATGGTGCACTGCTGTATTCTGTCCTTTGATTAGACATTTTTTTCCCTACCAGAAATGTTTTCAGCTGGTTAGATGGTACTTGGCTGAAGGGATATTTAAAAGGGGAGAACATCAGGTGCTGCTATAGCTTACCTGGTTAAGCAGTTGACCATTATACTGAAGGTTGTTCAACCAGGTAAAGTACTCCTTGCTGCACAGGCCTGGGTCAAAGTAAGCCCCAGACCAGTTCATGTGTGTCAGTCACCCTCATTCTCACCACTTTCTTGTCTACTCTCTGCACTGTCCTATCTACCAGAGGCAAAAAGCCCCAAAATAAATCTTTAAAATGGGGTGCATTATTAAAAAAGACTGAGGCAGCATAAAAAATTCCCGATCAAAATTTTGATGTCTGTTCTCGACGTCTAGTCTTGGTTTCAAAATAGTTTCATAATGAAGGTTGTGCTTCACATTTGACTCTAGAGTACTTTGGCATACAGAGGGGTTCATGGTCGACTCAGTGACTGCAAGGTGCACAGGTACTGTACAGCCCTCCACCACTGTGCTCACAGTTGGTATGAGGTGTTTTTGCTGATATGCTGTGTTTGGTTTTCTCCAAACGTGCTGCTGCGCATTACAGCCAAATATCTCCACTTTGGTCTTGTCTGTCCAATGGACATTGTTCCAGATTCTTGTGGTTTGTTCAGATGCAGCTTTGCAAACCTAAGCCATGCTGTCATGTTCTTTTTAGAGAGAAGAGGCTTTCTCCTGACAACCTTTCCAAACAAGCCAAACCTGTTCAGCTGTCATGAACTAACCTTGGGGTGAATTTGCTGTGACGTCCTCTCCTGGAAAGATTGTGCTATTGTGACACACACCTGAATACTCCAGACCAGCAAACTGCCAAAGCTTTTATAAAGGTGCTCACACTTGCTGATGATCAATTTGATTGCATTTTGATGCATTTGATTAGCAGCACCTGGCTGCTACTTACTCTCTTAACTCCTATGGCAGCAGTAAGGATTGCACAGAGTCTTGTGAAAAACTGGCATCCACCAGTCTGTGTACATGGAGACGCTGTGCGACTGTCTGATCACAATTACTTAATGACCAAATTAGTTGACAATCAAATATTGTAATTTAAAAAAACAAAGACAGATGCATTTAATTTCTTCAATACAACAATCTGATGGTATTCTTGCTTTGTAAGAGACAGTCTGATTAGACCTCTGTTGTATGTGGAAACAATGCCAACATCAGTCTGTCTATAGTGCAGTTTCTGGCATCATACTACCACCAGTTTTGTCTGGGGAAATAACATTTGGCTCTCATACATGAAGCAAAAAAACCTGCACAATCCAAAGAATGTCACCTCCTTCACCTACTTCATGTCAAACAGATTATCAGTCACGTATGTTGTATTTCAAACTGCTGCAAATGACTCATTTCAGTGACGTGTTACACATCTGCCTCACCTCCACATCATATCTATACTAGTGTTTTGAGTAAATGCAGTCAAAGTTATCAGTGCAAAACCAAGAAAGACAAAAGCAAGGCTGCGACAAAAACTAATAATCTGCCAAGATTTTTTCTTTCTTGTTTAGCTTTAGTCCAAGGTCTTGTCCCCCAATGCCATGCTTTATCCACCAAACTTCCCAAAAATGTGAGTGTTTTGATCTTAGAAAACTCCAACTTAAGGAACAGTAATGTTGATGATTGTGTTCCCATTTTCACAGCTGGAATCACATGTTTTTTTTTGTTTTTGTTTTTTACTTTAACTCCTTACCCTTTGAAAACCTACTGGGAGTAAGCCTTGAAGCTCTTTTGTGAAGTGAGTGGTTTCTGTCATATTTCAGGCCTGCTTATAGGACAAAATGACTGGGTTTACATAAGAGGTTAGTGAGGGTGGTCTCTGCCTATGCAGCTACCTTTGGAAAACCTCGGAAACTATTCTAATCACGTCTTTATTAATATATACTGAGGTGTCAAAACTTGTCATTATGGGTGCAGGGGAGGTCGTCAAATGTCGTCTTTATGGGGGAAAGAGTTGAAAGATGTTTAGAAAATGATTATCAGAATTATTTTCCTTTTCAATTTTTCATTTATCCAAGTTTAAAGCCTGTAAAAGTTAGTTGTGAAATTGTAAAACCAAAAGCAGTCTGAAAGAAATATTAAAAATACTGGCAGCAGCCGCTAGCACTATCCCTCAGCCTCCTAGTAGATGCACCTATGGTATAAATTTGAAAATACTAGATGACTTCCTTCTTGAATTATTGCATTCAGATAAGATTTTCAGAAAACTTGACCTCTGACTTTGAGTTTTAAACTTGTCCAAGATTTTTAATATCAATTTGAAAATCCTAGGTCGTCTCGTTCTCAAGTTATTGTGTTAACAAAGTTGAGTGTCCACGCCGCCACACAGCTGCCCAGCCGGCCGCCCACCCAGCCGCCCACCCGGTGGGGTGACGACAATACCCCATCAGTCTTTTATAGCTAAGGGGTAAACATCTGCTGTATGCCATGATAAAATGACTTACTTCCAATATGTTGCAATTAGTTACTGTCAGCAGATTAGACATGCCCCCCCCGTCTCCAGACAGCTCATAACTAGCTGGCTATCTGACAGTGTCAGCTCCACAAAGAGAGCCTCAGTAACACCGGCTAACAGCGCCTGCAAATAGAGAAGTTCAGGATATCCTCAACAACTCATCTCAATATCACTGACCCACTGGTCCATATTGGACTCCCTTCACAAGGTTTTACAAATGTACAGTCTCCTCCAGAGTAAATAGACATGGCCACTTCACACCCAGCATTTTGACAGCTGAGGTAAACAGCGATCTGACAGGCTAGCAAAAATACATATCCATTTTTTGTTCCCGATTCACTGTTGGCATTATTTACATATATTAAATAGTGTGTACAAAATTTATTTATTTATTTATTTTTTTACTTAGACAGCAGTAGAAACTCACTGGGCATCGGCAGCTATTACGGGGAAATGCAGAGTGGCTGGTTGCTATCAGTATATACCTTCAACACAGCAGATTCTGTACAGATTCTTTACTATGCATGCTTCTAAATCCTGACGAAAAACCATTAAACATTCAAAAAATGCTGTTGTGGCCCTTTAAGAGACCCTGCTTCTCAACTGAATACCCTGTTAAGTTCCAGCCCATTGTTTCCCTACAATCTGTGAACACCCAGGTCCAGGATGTTTACCAAGAGTAAGAAATAACCTTGGACTGCACACAGCTCCTCAGACATTATGACAGTTAGCCAGAGTCCTTAGCCTATAGAAAGCACAGCATAAAGCATTTTCAGTGGTGAGTTACCGCCAGAGAACTGCTACCTATAGTTACCCTATTCATTTGTGCAACCAAAATATGAAAATATACATTTTAGTTGAGGTGGAACTGTCCTCTAGTTGTCTTCTGAGCAAAAGATTAAACCTCCCTTTTGAATCTTTAAAAAGATGTTAAATATATCACTAAAACAGCCACAGACAGTCAGATCTGCATATCTGCCTTTCCTAGTGCCTGTGTCATTGTTCACCTAATTTTTTCACAGAGCGCCTTCTCTCTCAAACACGTTCACTGCCAGACTGATAATTCCACATGAATATTCATCATTTATTGAACTCCGCTGGGCACTGTGTAATTTGGAGCGTGAATGTGGGTGTGTGTGTGTCCTCATTTCAACTTGTGAAACGCGATGGGAGGCCTCCTCAGACATGCTGGGATGTTCAGCGCCATGCACTTTATGGGCCTGAAGCTTTAGAGCAATGCAAAAAGGCCTGTGAAAAAGAGGCATTATCTTTCTCGCCTCTATAAACTATTAATCTAAGCTTAACTAACTTGTCTTCTTTAAAATTAAATTGACAGGCTATTAAGTCTGTGTGGAGATGGCAAAGACTGGAGTCTTTCAATTCAGCCAATTATGCATTCTGTCTGCATACCCAAAGAAAAACCTCTCTCACATTTTCACTCAGACTCTTATTTTCATGTTTTATGACGAGTTCTTTTCCACCGCAGTCCTTAAAATAAATTACTTGCCCTGCAAAACTGAAAAGAACAAAATGCAAATCAAACAAATCTCGCACTGCATTTACACCTTTAAAATAAATTCAAACAAACACCTACACTGACAATATAATTATGTTGATATTTCCAAGTTTTTGTGGCAAATCTCACACTTGTGTACTTTTTTCTGTAGTGTTTTAAATTAGATTTAACTTATCCTTCTACTGTTAAACTACATGTTGCAGGGTTTTTCCTGCACGCAAGTTGGGTTTAATTTACCGAAGCCTAAATACATTTTTGGTTTATAAAATGATCAAAAGAAACAGGAAAATGTACAGACTTCTGTTAAGTAAGGTAACACCGGCACACTGCCTTAAATATATGCTGACCACTTGTGCTTATTAGCCCCCTGCCACCCTGCCAAAGGTCCATTTTAAACCAGGATAAACTCTCATTTTGGATTAGTCAGGAATAGTTCTAAAACAAAAAATGAATTCCAATTATGTTATAGAACAATAAAATATGAAAAGGGTAAACAAGTTTGGCCTTAACTCAATGTACATGAGAGTAAATTAAATCTATGTAAAAGAAAGAAATGCATGGAAGGGGATGTAGTTTTTAACAGAGTAGGACTAACTCATAATACTGCTACTGAAACACTGAGGCAATTAACCAATAGATTAAGCACCATCAATTTTGATAACCCACCATTTACAAGGAAAAATAAAACTTTTCAGCACGTAAGGCTGGTTCACCCTCTTAAAGTCTTAAAATGAATATTTTAACTTGTTTGGGCTATTGGTCTTTTTGTTTTTTACAATCATTTAAATCTTTAATATTCAATCACAACAGCAGTTGAGAGAATAACAGATCATGAGAACACGATTACAAAACCAGCATAAAATCCATCCAGGCACATGGTGCTTGCATGCATTTTAAATCCACATTTAATAACTAGCTGCTGTGTCTCGCTTTATTTGACCTCAGCTCTACCACTGCCATCCTACAAACGTGGCCTTGAGGCTTCATTAGAAACTCAGTCCACAAATTAAAATAATGAATAAAACAAGTATTTTAGTCAATAAAGAAAAACATCCTTTTGATATTCAGTGAGAAATCAATGTTATATAACAGTTTGCTGCAGAACAGAACACACAATAAGTTGTGAGATGCTCACAATGAGATATACTGCAGCACTCAAGTTGACGAGTGCTTACTTGATCTAAGGCTCCAGTCGGTGAGTCATGTGGTGGCTGTGGTGGCCTTGTCAGGGACTGAGCAAAGATAAGAGAAGGAGGAAAGCCTGGGCGTAAGAGCAGCGGTGGGCCAACAGCTTAAAGTTGAGAGGATGGAACGGTGATGATGGTGGGGTTATGGCTCCACAGCCACTCTGTCAAAAAGCACCATCCCAGGTGCAGGGAGAAGCCTGTTGGCCTCCAACTGGAAAGAAAACACAGATAAAATAGACAATCACAACACTGTTAGTTTGCAATGTTGTCGAACTTTCATCTAACCTTGCACAACTTATCCTGTAATATTGACAGTTTATTTACCATGGAATTCATAACAGCAAAGATCATGATTTTTGAATATTCAAACTGCCAACCACCATTAAACAACAAAAAAAGTGAAAGAATACGTTACTTGCTACCAGAGAGATAAAATGTGTGTGGAGCACGGTGAGATTGGACGCTAAACACGTGAAGGCAAAGACGACTACATAGGTGAAAAACGAGGTCCAATGTAAACTCCACCAGGTAAAACTGGCAGCTTTACTACAACTACGGGCTGGAATAGTGAATACTGAATAATATTTAAGCTTGGTCATATGTGATATGCACATAACACTGATTAAGTGAAAATGATTTCTTGTAAGACTACAGAAAAAATGTATGTTCATCTGTTATGTTTTTCCTTATTTTCTGTCATATATATATACAGTAAAAACCGTGACGATGATGGAGGCTCATAATAAACATGTAAAAGTTTAAAATAATATCAGTGTATATAGAAGTAATCCATCAGCTGGGATTTTCACGATCAGGAATGGAGGAGAAGCTTACGGACGCCATCTGAGGGCAGCTGGAGCTGTATGGTTTAACTTCACCTTTATATAGAGACAGCAAAGAAGGAGGGGACTTAGAGGAAAGGGGATGAAACCATACAACCTTATGATAACTTCTGAAATTATGTCCAGCTATCGGTTGTACCTCCTCCTCCACCTGTTGGCTGTTAGGGGCGAATGTTTCTGGGTTTCCAGTGCTACTGTATTGTATGTATACTGTACACTAGATTTATATGATGTAAATCAGACAGGATATCCATAATATCTCAGGTACAGAACCCACATGCTGTTCAACCTTTAGTTTATGCTGGGCAGTCAATCAGGAGAAAGTTGGCTTAAGGGGAGAGCAGCTAAAACAGATTGTTTCACACAGAGGAGGAATTAAGGGACAGCACCATGACTTGGTGTAAGTTAAATAAGGATGATTTTGAACTGTGAATCATGCAAAGCTACTTTACAAGAATCCAAGAGGTCCATTTCAAGGGAAACGTTCGTTATTCCCCTGTAAAAGTAATAGCTAAACTGGCCCAGTTTACTATATTTATAACATGTGGAAAAAGGGATCAAAAAGACGACACTAAAGGAGGAAGCAGGAGAACCCTTACCTTCTCACTGTGTGGGGATTTTTCCCTCATCTAAGTCTGTATTTTATAAAAGATCAATAATATTGTAGGGTAAATTCCAAATAGAGGCATTCTATGCAAGACATCTGGAGAATAATAAACACCACACCAGCTGTAGGGCTTCATTCATTAAATATAACCAACATATTTGGGTTTTTTCACTGTAAAAGCTAAAGAGGAGCACAGACATCCACTTAAATAATAACAACTTAGAGCACACACAGAAGATAAATCTAAACAGAATTATCTGCCCCTGATGTCTGTGTTTCTTGCCTTGACATTCGCTTCATAGCTGCACACAGCTGGCTGTTAACAACCCAGCAGGTAGGGACAGACTGAACACCGTAAAATCTGCACATCGTTGTGTCGACTTTGGTGGCTTCACAACTCGTAATCATAACACCTCGTCAACAAACAAACCGAGAACACAAATAACACTCCAACTGTTAAACTCCCTTAGCAACAACAAGAGCCAGCCAGCAACTAGGAGCTGAAATTTGATCATTTATAAAGCAAAAATGCACATTTAAATCCCTCAAATTAATTCAATAAAACATGTATAAACTATAATGGAAGCAAAGGTTTTAATGTCTATGTAAAATACATCTTTAAAAAGAGGATTATGATGCAATTATGCAAGGTGGCAACTAAAGCTGCTGGATTATGACAAAAATCCTAATCGTGATTACTTTGGTCTATATTGAGATTACACCAGCTCTTTTTGGAAACGTTATGCATTAATTGAACATTTAAAAGAAAACTGGACTTTTCTGAAAGTTAAAAATGTAACATAAAAGATAAACCAGGTGGTCTGTATTTGACTTTAGTGCTGCTGCTTTGTCTTGAGTTATAAATCCAACACACCCCCTTCCTTTACAGCGCTGTCTGCCTTCTCTAAAAGCCCAAACTCATTCCACAAGTTTAGTTTAGCTCAAATTAAGATGACAGAAAGAGAACCTCTGGTCAGCAAGAAAAGTAAAACCAAGCCATCTGTTTGGAAACACTTTGGGTTCAAGGAGTCCAAAAGTTCTACAAATGCAACAATCGAATTATCGTGTCAAAACAAATCTTAGTCCAGTACTGACCAAAATGAAAGCAATTATGATTCTTGCCATAATCGAGCAGCCCGACCCAGGCCTGTCACAAACGCCTCTCTGCACCGGCCAGAGTCAGCTAAGGTATCACCACGTATAGACAGCATTCAGTCACTATCAAGTATAAGATCTAGTATATTTATTATAACATGCACGAGGTGTGGAGACACTGGTACAGCTGTATTTCATTAGGACAATGACCTATATTCTTTTTTATGTGTTTTTATGTGATTTCTTGTAATTGAGAGGTTGACTGAATTGACCTGAGGTGGTTCAGGCAGGGTATGATGCTTCCCTGGTGTGGTTTTTGGGCATTGTTTTCTACTGGGAGGAGACCCCGGGGAAGATCCAGGACCCCCAGGTAGAACTGGAGGAGGTGGCTAGGGAGAGGGAGGTGTTGTTACCTCTGCTTAGACTTTGCCCCTCCAAGCGAGACCCCAAAAACCAGTAAAAAATGGACGGATGGATTATTTGACTTCTACAGATGGGAGCTTTGCACCATTGGCTCCTCATTCAAGCACACACACCGATTGTCTGTGTCTGTGATTCCTTATGTTCTGAGTAGAATTATTACTGCAAAAAGACATAATCTGTACAGTAGGGTGAAATTAAGAAATTAAGAGTAAAACTGTATAATTTGTTTCTAAATTATTGTATAGATTAAGGTCCCTTGCAGATACGCTTATCTTTAATACACATCTAATGTACTTATTATAAGTATTAAATTATTTTTATACGACGTCACAAGTTATTATTCAGTGGCTCATTTGAAACCCCATGGTCTTAGCTTAAGACACATTAGTGAGTGAACAATCCAACGTAAACACACTGGTGTAAAGGAAAGGGGTGCGCTGGATTTATAACACAAGACAAAACAACAGCATCATAGCAAAGAGTTTTATCTTGATGATCTTGCTTTTATAATTGTTGGAAGTTAAAATCTTAATTGAAAATAGGCTTTAGTACCTAATAATAAAATATTTGTTTCCTGCTTTAGCAGGAAGGACACCTTAGTACAAGAACTGCATTTCAGAGCTTTCTGTTCATATACTGAACATGGAAACATGGAAACGTACAAACACTCATGTTTGGAAGAGTCTAAAGTTTCGTCACTATTGGCTGAATTTAAACAGCTATCTGGATCTGATTGACTGGGTGGTTCTGCTCCTCAGCAGACCCCACTCTTCTGTTTCCATCTGTTCAGCTGACACATGGTTGACCTGTGCAACAGCAGATCAGTCACTCAATCTGGAGAAAGAGCTGCTTGGGCATTATAAGTGATTTTCCTGACTATAGGAATCAAAAGCAGTATCAAGCAGAATCAATCTGCAAGCCCAAAAAGGTCAGAAGTGTGCTGATTTTAGACGTTAGAAAGAGTTTCCTTGTTGTGTGTGCTACAAAACACGCATTTTATGTAAAGATCTGATAACACATGATTGTTCCCAGCCCTGAACACACCAGCTGATTGACTAGTCCTCTTAATCTGGCTCCTTTCATAGCAGAGCTGCAGGAAATTTTCAAACTTCTGCATGTCAAAAGCCTTCTAAATGCTTTGCATGAGACCTCTCCTGTCTCAGGTTTTTCAGTGTCTATTTAGTTTGATCAGATAACATTTTACCAGTGTGAATTACACCTTGTCACTGGAACAGCAGACAAACTGGAAGGTGTGTTAACAGGTACATACTCATATTCAAGGGAGAACAATGAAGAGAGAAAACAGAGCTCCAACATCAACTTTGTTTGATCTTCACTTCATTTGGGTTACTTAGGAAAATAAAATTAGCAGATACTGGGTTTTTCCAGGCTCATAATAGGTCTTTGAGGGGTGAAATACCCTCATCAGCAAGAGTAAATGTAATGAGTCTGTATTACCTTATCTGATGAAGAACATTTCTTGGTACTTCTAACCATCTTACAAAGAAAAGCATTGTTGATATATGAGTAAATAAAAACATAATTAAAAAACTGTCTAAAAATAATTTTATTAGAATTCTGATGGTTTTCCTTTGGCTCTGACGTAAACCTTTTTGGTGGGCGCCAGAAATTTCTCTATTCTGGAAAGACCCTGAGATAAATCTTAGGAAGTGTGTACTGTGTGTGTACTGCGCAGAGCCTGGACTTCAGGGCGGGATTTGATCGATTCCTGCAGATGAGCACTTTTTAACCAGGAAATTTACAGCAATCTAATAATTTTTTGGCCAGTGTTTGGACTGGTGCAAAACGACTGGCTGCTGCAGAGGTGGATCGAGGGGAGAAAAAAAAACAGGGAAAAAAAACTGTTACTTCGGTTAAATCCCTCAAGATTTTTGTTCATTTGCATTTTTCTGATTGGCTGCAGGACACAAAGAGTTTTAACTTTTCACTTAGATCTTCTGTTGCTGAATTGGTATTTATAATATTATCTATAACACTACTTCATGCTGAGATTAATGCCACACAGAGCTGACATTTTAGTGGGCAGCATGACAAAGACCAAAAAACATCCTTTCATTATTATCAAGCATGCATGATAAGGACGGGACTCACTCCAGGCTGTGATGTGTGCTTCTGTGTAAAGAAGTGCCGGCTCACAGCAGGATTTTGACAAAACCTTATCAATACTGTTATGAATATACATCTGGAAACAACAGCAATCTGTCTAGCCTCATAGCGGATGTCAGCCCTTCACCTTCACACTGTCTTCAAGTGTTTAAAGATATAGACATAATAAGGTGACCTTCACATTTTAACTTAGACAAGAAGGCAAAACCTTCTACCATCTAGTGTAGGTAACCAACAAATCAAACTCTTTGGCTACAGCAAAGTATTGTACCATACTACTTTATCAAAGCCCATGAAGCCTGCATTTTACACAGTCCTTGATTTCTTTAAGTCTGGTGAACCCACAGCCTTGGCTTCAGTGGACCAGCAGGCTTGTTTTGGAACAATGTGCCAGTCTTTATGCCTCATCTACCAACGCTTCTAAATAACTACAATGACTACGTGACAAAGAGTCAGATGTGAAAAGGTCAGCCTGCTTATACCAGAGGATCAATGAGAAGTTAAAATTTAGAGCGCTGGCTCTTTTTTACTATTTTACTTTAACAGCATTTTATGAATTAAATGTGAGTGATTACATAACAGAATAACCGTGACTTCTGATCTTGCACGCCATTATGTAACAACGAAACGATGCCAGGAATCGCACCCATAATAAAACCAGACTGACTACTTAATGATTGTTGATTTCTGGCTTAGAAATGCTGCTGATCTTCCAGAGAAAAGATTCTGACTACAGGCAACATATTTACTGGTCATTTAACCAGGAGATCAGAAGAATAGTCATCTAGTCTAAAAGTCAGGAAACATTCAGAAAATAGTCGAAATTGAACCTAATCTAACGGAGGACATTAAACATTGCCTGTACTTTGTAATTACTCGGACCTGTATAAATTAACTACATGCATTTGAGAGCCATTTGAAACCTCTTATTTCACTGCATTTCACTTCAAACAGCTAGCCAGCTTTGTGCATTAATAAAATCTGAGTAATTAGCTTAGCCAACTAGTATTCTTGGTTCCGACTAGCAAGGGGAGCAACGATTAACATGCTATATATTGTGAGGTAAAGATCTTATAATTTTGGAGAGAGAATCCCAACAATCAGATGATCTATAATGAGCAAGCACTTGGCAACGGTTGGAAGGAAGAGCTCTCCTTTAACAGGAAGAACCAGGCTCAGGGAGGCAAAGCCATCTGCCACGACCGGTTGGTGGGTGAGAAGAAAGAG
>VUQS01020747.1:11436-24652 GCA_015108495.1 Heterochromis multidens
GAATAAAAATGGATCAATCGTTTCATCAATACTGGGACTGCACATTTAGAGGATTTTTGTTGCTTTTTTTAGGCTTATGATGTGTATATATAACAGCCAGATGAAAATATAATGGAATGGAATAAATGATTAATAGAACCAACGAACGTTGAACTGCCGTAAGTAGATGCTAGATGTCATTATTATATATTACATGTTGAGTAAGTTAAAAGACAAATGATTCTGCAACAAAATGCGCCTTATTGTCACTGCGAGCGGAAGAAATCACGAAGATGACTGATTCTAAAAAGAGACAGATTGACAGCTAGATTTAATGACAGGAAATCTTGCCTACTGCTCAGGCTCGTCTTTATTGATTTGTTGTCAAGAATATTATAAAAGAATCTGCAAAATCCAAGTGTTACTGTTGACTGCAGCCTGTGAGTGACAGACAATTAAAACAGGAATGGGATCCTTGGAGTGACACCAGATGAAGGCTCTGTGTGCCAGGAAAAGCAGTCTCCAGAGTTAATAACAGCCTCTATCGGAGACTGTTAAAAGAAACAGGCAAATTTTTCAGCTGCTGAAATGTGAGGATTTGTTGTATTTGGTGGTTTTTCTTTTTCTTTTCTTTTTTTTTAATTTTGTTACACCAATGCCTTTGCCTAGACTAATTTTCCACTAGAGGGTTGATGAAGGAACACTTATTTCATGATAATCTAATTTTTCTGTTTTCTAATTAGTCTCAGTATTATATTAGTCAATGCTGTGCTGAAGCTGAGGTTCAGATTATGATAAGACAACCAGTAGATTATTGACTGTGTACCAAAGATTGTGTTGTATTCAAATTGGGGTTAATTACCTCATCTCAGAAGTATTTCTGTATTTTTAATGGAAGCCACAATATTGTGTTTGGGGCAGGTTTTCTATATGCTAACACCAGCTGTCAGCCTCCATTCACTTCAAGTGCTCAGCAGTGGAGTTTGGTGGAGGAGGGAAAGTATCCTTTCACCCTTGCGGATTTCTTAGAGGGAAGGCAAACGTAATGCAAGCCATTTCTCGTCTTCTGATATCTCCAACAGCCACATGTTTGTACTGAAAATTATTTGGATTTTTTTTTTTTTTCTTCCCCCTCCTCTCTCTTGAAACACTTGCTTCTGAAAGCAGCAATCCCCTTTACAGCCTAGTTCTCCACAGTGCAGCACTAGTGCTTTTGTGCGTCGATAAGAGTTTGTGAGAGCATGCGTCTTTGATCTGCCCTACCAGAGAAGATGTTGACGGTTTAGCGGGGAGATGCCAGTGTTTACTGTTGAGCTTAGATATCCCCACCCCTCCACCCCCACCCGCGTACTTTACACAGATCGGCTGTGTGTGCCGCTGTATTGCGGTTAGCTCTTTTCAAGCATGTCTCAAAATTCTGTCGACTAGCTTGTTCTCTCTAAAGAAAAGGATTTACACAAAAGGCAGCCATATCACAAGAATAAAATGATTCAATGCAAAGTAATACCCCTTGGTAATTGAAAAGTGATGAGCCCTCACAGCAAGAATGCTGGTCAGTGAACATTAAAACCATACACATGTGCATAGAAGTCGTCAGCTTCTTAAGTATGTCAATTAATATATATTAATGCACTTTTCGCAATCATTTACAAAGAAATGCATTTGTTGTTTTGCTCATCTTCACATTCTAGATGCAAAGTAATTGAAAAATAAATGTGAAATGAAGAATAAATGAGGAGTCCTAAATGTACCACAATCCCTCTTAGTGGAGGAACAGAGAGGCATTGACAAGAACAACAGCAGCTTCCAAATAACCAATATTCAGGGGAACGATTCAAACGACTGTTTGATTTGATTGCTGACGAGTCCTTTTTGAATATGACAGCCAGCATCGATGATTTCATTGTTTCCTCTGCTTTGCACCAGGTGACCTTTGGACAACTCATGCGCACACAAAGAGCACGTCACAGCAAATGAGATATAGATGCTTTGCAATGTGCACGGCATAGCACGGATTATTGTACCTTTCTAATCATGTTGGTATTGCTCTCATGTCCATTATTGTGAGAAAATGACTGAACAGCAGAGAACGTCTCCTTTACAGCAATTACAGATTAAGGATATCAGTACAGCTTGACAAGTTATTTGGTCTATGATAAGTTTCCCAAGCTTGCTTTACATAGTGCTTTACATGAGCAGATCATGAAAGCAAGTAAAATAAATCATGATTGCGCTAGCTTTGTGCCAACAGTGCGAAATATGAGGTCTGAAAAGCCACAGTCGTATCAAGGTGCCTTTGAAATTATTAACTAGTAAATAATTGTCGATATGATGTGGCCTCTATTTTTCACTTTAACCCCTTAAATCCTGTCATCAGTTAACGATGGAGCTGCCAGCTTCCTCTGAACTCTGCTTTCCAACTGTTTGAATTTTACGGACAACTAGAGTAAGGGGATGCAGCAAACTGCCTTTGCGTTCATTTTTGCTGTGCCCATGATAATCATTGCAAACAAGCCTCAGTAGTTAAAAAGTGTGCCCATCTGGTGAGGAAACTGGGACAAAGTGTACTTTAGAGGGAACAGTGGATAACTCTCCTGGCCTTTAGGGCTGGAGCTGGGGAGAGCCAAGCGCTCTGAAATAGTTAGGTAAAGATGCTTATTTTTTCATTCTTTATTTTTAGATATTCCTCGGGGAAGTTGCATTTGTGTGGTTGCAAAGGTCATCAATTTAAGTTCCCCTTTCATTTGTTAATGAATGCTTGTGCTGTGAAAAGGAGCTTTACATATCACTGGTCAAGATGCAGAGACCCTCATTGAGAGGCTATATAGGGTCTCAGTGGATACGCCAATAGTGTTCAATAGTAATGACGTCGTGGCATCAGGAGAGGAGTCCGCAAATTGACTTTCAGCTTTTAGCTCAATCCTGAACTCACCCCCTTGCAGTGCTTTTCCTGCCCTTTAGGATTTGGGCCATCCCAGCTCAAGCGTTCAGAGCATCATTATTCTCGCATCTTTTATCTGAAGATGGGATCAATAAATCTATGAATCCTGCCCTGACTGGACTCTGGTGTCCAGCAGCCTCCTATTTTTCCTCTTGTCAATCCACTAGAACACTTAACTGCTGAATACGCCGATGCATTGTGCAGTGCCTTGGTGAATGTTCATTAAGTTGTTTTTCGATGAGAAGTGGGGATCAATAGCAGACTAAGGTGATTCATGTATCTGTGCTGATCTCTCCTGAAGATTAACATGCCAGTGGACTTATGCATATTATTTAGATAACGGCTGAAATCATTTTAGAATTTTTTCTAATTGCAATTTGAAGGATTCTCATTTGAAGGTTTTAAAAGTGTAAGTATGAATAATATATTTTCATGTTTCATGTAGGCTAAGCGTAATCTCTTCTTGGTGTAAACTCAAACAATCTTCAAGTTTTTGCTGCTATCAAATCTCTATGAAGAAATATAGTGGAAAGCTAATTTAGAGACTTGGCAGGCTTAACAGGATTTCCTTGTTTTATGTTCCAAACACAACACAGACCCTTGGGGCTTTAACCTAAATACGCACATCCTGCTTTTTCCTTTCCTTTTTTTGTTTGTTTGTTTATTTTATTTTTTTCAATTTTTCAAAATTACATTTGAAGCGAGGTGGACCTATCGATACTTTGTCAACTCCTCAAAACTAAGTTCAGGTTTGTAAAGATATATAGTACTATCCGTGTCTGTCATTGTATCAAATAATAGCACCTAGCCTCTCATACTCACTCACCTGTATCGTGCATACATTTCCAGTAAGAATAAAAGCCAGTGCAGTAAAAGCCCCACTACACGAGTTTAAGTTGCACCTCTTTTAACCTCCCCCCACAGCCTGCCTTTCCACTCTCCACAAACATTAAAAACCGTCCAGATGGATAGACTTGTTTTTCAAAACATGAATAAGCCACCCTGTTAGCTTTTTTGCAAATGTGCCATTGATGGACATGTGTGGCATTTTGAGTTTGGTTTAGTTCATAAAGTTTACAACACTTGTAATTTAAATTTGTATCCCAAATAAATGGATTTTGCACTGAGCCGGTTACATTTTTTTTCCCTATTTATGTGCTTAATTGTGCTTGTAGCAGAAAATGAGCAGTTAAGTATCTAGGACTACATTGTGAATCTGCTTAATTGCTGCATTTAGGAGAAATCAGAACAATTTTTTTTGGACTAATAAGCCCTGATTTTATATTGCTTGTGTTGTCTATTTGTTTTATTGTTGCTGAATCACTGTTGGGAAGAAAACGGCAAACAGCACCTAACATTTGTCATGCTGGGAGTTGAGAGAAAATATGTTACAGTTCTAGGAAATAAAAACAGTAATATGGGCCTGTTTCCAGAGTTGTCTGACATTGGCTGACATCATTTTATATTCGGCGCAAGTATGCACATGGTGTACATGTTTAGAAATTCCCTCATCGTGGAGCAGGGTTAGGTGCAATATGTGTATTTTTCAGAGGATGGTTTACTCCATCTGTCAAATGTTGTGAACCTGGGATGTACTGCTTGCCTCACAGCCTGAGGTGCTGTGAGGGTGAGAGTGTGAATCAGGCCATAAACCTTTGCCATACTGGTCCCAGCACTCTCTTTTCCTATATTTCCTATTCCTCTCCACTGTCAAGTAGCCAAGGCAAAATGCTATAAGAATAATCTTCTAAAAATGTGATGAGTATTAATATTATTATTATTATTATTATTATTGAGAATGTGTGCTTAACTTGAAATACATAGTTCCTTGCATTATTTTGAATTTCTACCTATTGAGGTAATGATGCTAAACTGTCATGTTTTCTTTTTTTTTAACCCAGCAATGGCTTTCTTACTGTAACCATTCTTACTGTTATTTGTTTGCACTTTTATATTATGTAACAATGCACATATTTTTAAAAATCCACCCACAATAATTAGAATTTAATGATTTTGATTTTTTGCATCAAGGTTTGTAGAAGAAATTGTCACTGGCTGTACATTCAATAAATCTTGGTGTGTTAAAAGTTTATTAGGTTATAGCTGTTACTGCACATGCATATAAGTGTTTACTGAAAACTGCTGCAATTGAGATGTGAAGGAAGACAAAGCACAGGTTTTCATATAAACATTTCTTAATGGCTCCATGGCCTTATTTCTGACAGGGAAACTTGGTTTCATTGGCCAGAGGCATTCTTTTCTTGCTCCCTACTTAACCTTGGTGCTAATCTCAGTGTGATGGGTCTGGAAAGTGGTAATGTATGGCGCTAGTGGAACAGATGGGCATTCAGTACAACATAGTGGACCACTGCGATGGAGAACCACAGATTGCTCTTTCTTGCTACATTGGCGTGGAACTTCCTAATCTAGTGCAACTGATGAGAAGACGTCTTCCTCAGCTGCTCTCTCCCAGGGGCTTATCAGGCTCTCCATCCTTGTATCAATCACCTGTGAGTCAAGCTGTTCGGTCATGCTACATAGCCTTAGCCGTACCTCCCACGGTGTTTCCAACTGTACTCTTACACTGCATGTGGCCTCCTACATATTGTCCCACCTCCAGTTTAGATCTACAGTATGTGGTTTCCAACTGAATAGGACATATGTCTGAATGACAAAATGGGAAGTAAGGGAACAGCAGCTGGAAGTAAAGAGAGTTCACAGTTAATATTAGTTTCACTTGTATCCTGCTAAACAATGAAGATGAGGGATAACCTATTGTTTGATCAGCTCTGCTGTGGTCGTGTTTCCTATTCATTCACTAATTTGTACATCCCACACACCTCTGGCTCAGTTTAGCAGGAGCAGGAAATGACCGACCTCCCGTGGCTAACCCTGTGGGACCTAGCTGACCACAGCACTCAGCACTAACCAGCATTACAAAGATGTCATTACAAATAACATATGTGTGACTGATGGAGACCAACTGCTTTTTACTCAAAAGAAACATCACCATGGACAACAAAGAGCATCTTTTGAGGAACATTGTATTCATGTGATGGTTGCAAAGGCCCTTTGGGCTGAAAAAGCTCTTAAATGAATGGGATGAATGGGAGTGATCGACTGCTGTCAGACAAAGAAGGATAGACTGGCTGTGTCATCCAGTGCTGTGTCAATTTATGGATTTGCTGTTAATTGAAAAGCTTTTTCTGTCATAGTCAGACATACGAATAGCTGCTTTGAATTGTATTAATATTTATATCACTGGCATTTTTATGCATTGCGGAACAAATGTAGAATCTCTGAGAAAATGCAATATGGAGTCGAAACTTGCAATGAGAGCATTTTTGACTTTTAGAGGTTGCTGTTTAAAATTTAGGGAACTCTCTCAAGTCTTTTTCATCATGAGTAGATATTGACTATCACAGTGCCAGCAGAGCAAGTGGGGCTTTTGGACAGTTTGAGAGGGCTTTCATTTTGTTGATAATTTTTAGTAGCTGGTATTTAATGAAATATATTATTTGGCGTGTCTCCAGTAAAAAAATAAATAAATAAATAATAGCTGAACTAGCTGTATTATCTTTATACTATAAAATAAAACTGTCTACATTATCATATATTGATGAATTGAAACAATAACGCTTAGCTTATTCACATGTGAGTTTTTTGGTTGAACCCACTTGTGAGCGCTCTGGGAAAAACACAATGCTATTAGAAAAATTTATATTTTGTTTCACTGCAGTGTCCTGGCCTCAATCAATGCAGCCCTTTTTTTCTGGAATCACTCAGCGTATTGGAAATGTCAAATCCATCTTAGTGGCCTCTGTAATGAGTAGAGGGGCGCTGGCTTAAAGTCATTCATTTTTTTTATTGACCATTGGATTCCATAAGGAAAATCACACAGTCACATGTTAATGAAAACACGGTGGACCTTGAATATATTGCTAGAGGACCTTCCAGAGTCACAGCCATAGAGCAAATTTGGACATGGCTGAGCTAAATCAAATCAACAGGAATGTCATACACCGGCTGTAGAAAGTTGGTTTTGCACAGAAATAATTTGAATGTGTCCCCATGGTGATTTTCCTCTTGAATTCCTGCTCTGGCGTAACCATTTTGCTCTTGCTGAACATCTGCTGGGAGCTAAAACTCTATTCCTTCATGTTATGTATAAGTCAGCCAGCTAAAATGTTAAATATGAGAAAAGTGAGTACAGTTGAGTTCTACTGCAAAATCTGTTATCTTTTCTTTGGAAGTTTTTATTACCTGGTGAAAACAGGTTACAGTTATGTCTCTATCCTGAAGTGTGGATATCAGTGCAGCTAAACCACCTTGTATGATGTCCCCAGTATTGTTAAAGGATACCAAACTGAAGCTCATATCAGCATTTCACATGTGGGCCTTCTCTCCACTTAGACATGGTTAAAGGTAAATGCTGTATACTTAAGTGTCCTTGGGCCAAGGACTCCATTGGACCAAGGGGGACACTTTTTAAAACTCACTGTTGGACCACCATACGGCTTAGGCATGTAGAGAGAAGAAAAGCTGTGCACACAATGAAAGAGCTGGGTAATTACATTTCCAATTGGACACATCGCAACAAGATACATGGCAGAGAGGGGATTGAGTGTGTATTTAGGAATAATTCTGGTAAGGGGACGGGCAAGAGGGCTCAAGCTTCGCAATTACCAGAAGAAAGAAACAACATGGGACTCCTAACATCTGCACTGAACAGCGCGGCTATTTCTTAATTTCCTAATTTAACAAAGAAAGCAAGTTCAGTGTGCCCTCAAAGAGGCCTTTCCTTCTTGGTGGGGCATTGCTCTATCGACTTGTTGCTCTGTCGAACTTTCAGTTGTATTTACATCTTGTTGGCTAAGTGCAAATTTAATCCAAATCCTGTCTTTGTGTGAGGGCAGCTTATATAGTTTTTGTGTATCAGGTATACATCTGTGTTTCAATTTCAGTGACCTGTTTTCTGTATCCTGAGGTATTACCCAGGCTGTCCCTTAGATTTAAATTTGTACAAAGGAGTCCAGTCAGGGACTTGGGGCCCAAAGGCGAAGCAGGCAGCGAGGCCTAATGATGAGAGGAGGGGATTTGCGGCCAACAGCATCAACCCTACTCTAGAAGAGACACATACTCAAATCTCTGTGTAGCAGCATGGTGACAGTGGAAAGGCCCTGGAGTGTCAACCCAGTTGTCTCTGAAGTCTGTCTGCAGAGTCTTAGATACCGTATACAGGTCAACATGGCGGCCACAGTCTTATGACACATGCTCTTCATCAAGAAAAGGGAAATCTGAGTACATGAGTAATGACAATACAAGACGAAGCTGCATTCAAAAGTATTCATCATTCGCTACATTTAGTAGTACTAGCAGCAGCAGTGGTGGTAGATATCTTTTTTTATTGATTTTTTATTATTTTTTAAATTATTAATAAAAAAAAATCACCATTTAAGATTATGCAATACTGGAAATATATTATTTTGTAATTATGCTGGATATTGAATTTATATTAATGTAATTCGGTGAGCAAGACTATGATGCAATTTTTTTAAGCATCTTTGTATATATCGGTAAATCAAAAGGACATAAATCTCAAAGCTGGACATATTCTACTAAATGCTATAAAATACAACGTAACACTTATCTCTTTAAAAGAGTCATGTGAGTTTAATGCTTTTGCCTTCACTTATCTTTGATTTAGCAGTTTAGTCTGATAAAAGAAGAGCTTATGTTGGATATTATTTCAAATTGGATGCTATAGTAATAATGAACATAGTAATTGTGAGATTCTATTCATTTGGAATATAATAGAATTTTATAAGGTGTTCACCAGCCCCACCTGTATGTACACTGGACATATGCAAGTTTTCCTTTTTTGACTGAGGTCTTCAAACCACTTAATTCAAAAATTAAAATGGCATCATGCATGTTATCTCGATCCCTAAATTAAATATTTGAGTGTATCACAATGTAATTATAGTGATTGTTCTAATAATCACATATCTGAATTAGGCACTACTTTCTTTTGCTGTGGGTTTGTACTAGTTAACAGGCAGGACCAGGCGAGAATTCTTTGTTTCACATCACTGTCACTCTTTCTCAGCAGGCCGCTTGACAGCATCTTAGTGTCAGGATTTGGAGAGTCCCTGGCTTTTAACCATCGTAGCTGACAATACCTCCATTTCTTGACAGCTTAAATTCACCCACTCTGTTGCTATGTGACAACATGAATTTCTCCTGCCTACCCCTTCCCTAGTCACTTTTCTTTCCTTTTCTTCTCTCGCCTGGTTATGCCTCTCTGTATTCCACAATCAATTATATTTAATGGCATTTCCTGGTCGAGACGAGTCGAGTTAAGTTATTTTGCCTAATTCTCACTGCAAACTGGAATGAGTTCAAGCTTTTTCTCTGAGCTAAAAGGGACAAAACTGATTTGGAGGACGGCAGGTGTAGAAGCGTAATTATGATTAAAGCTTTGCAGAAGTGTCCTGCCTAACTGTGGACTAGAGTCTGGCCGACAGTACTGTGTTTGCACAAAATAACTTCCTTGGCAACAAAAATAAATGGCCACTGCGGGTCGGATGCGATGGTGAGAAAATAATCTGCTGTTCCCACTTTTCACCTCAGCTGAATTCAGCCAATGACACTTTTCTGCCCATCATTAAAAGCCCGGCTCTGCAGGTGTATAATATTCGTCAGTGGTACAGGAATACTATTTTGAATATAGTCTGCAAAATGGAATGCCATGTGGTGTCAATATTGCCTTTATGGTTGCAGAGGAGAGTGTGCAAACTTCCCCGCAGATCTGCAGCTAATTGGCTCACTCCGTAGTTTGCCGGGTCCTGTCCTATGGCTGTTCCTCAGTGCCCATTCACACCTTTCACCAACATCCCCGCAGGTGGAGTGTGAAATCCATTTGTTTCAAGGCAGGAACCAAAGCGCTCTCTACCCTGTGACAGACCATTTTGTCTGCAGCTCCAGACAGTTCCTATTGAGCTAAACAGGTATAACTCAACGGTATAAGTCAGGCGGCTAATAGTGAATCATTAGCTTTAAACCAAAGCGAGTGTTTCTGGCTTGATGTGATGGCCACCTATTGTTCCCACATTTTTCCAGTGATAAGCAGACAATTAGTGGTTCGGCTCAACATCAGTGGGGGTCATGAATCATGGAGTCGCATCATGTCAGCCTGATTCAGCTTGCTCAGTGCAAAATTAACCCCTTTAGATTGTGCTTTAAAAACCGTGCTACCATTGTACACTTTACACTTTCCTCCCTGGAAGTGACATAAATGGGTCGTTACCCAACAGTGAAGAAGGGGCACTTACGCAGTGTTCTGTTCTCATGGCATGGTTAATGACTGACCTTTTGAAACTGTGTACAGGGGTAGTCCTGAGAAATGACTCTGCCATTGAGAACCACTGATGACCTGCAAGCTGACCTTGACTGGAGGTAAACACCAAATTTGTTTGTGACCCTTTGTAGCAACTACAACCATTAGTGTGTTCTGAAGGCACTTGGGACCTGCCATTCCTCTGAGGCTCTGTGGAAAGATTTAGTGACTAGTGTCACAAAGTTTGCTTCCTGACTGAGGAATAGTGCAGGCCTAATGAGAATGAGAAATTCAAAATGCTAAATTACCACAGTTAGGGCACCACCTGTCTCTGGTGTGCCCTGGTAATTATCTTGCATCACTACTTTCTCATTTCTGCCTACTGAGATGACATTAGCATAGAACAGGAAGGGCTCTGCATACACTAGATGAGGCACTTGGCTGATTGCATGCCTGTCCTGACCCCTATGTCCAACACACAGCTAGCGGAAGCTCTCCAGATCATAATGAACCCATAGGATGTTTTCTGGCTCCTCACAAATAAACAAAGGGCTCAAATGTTAGACTTTGTATAAATTAGCATTAATGACTTCATTATGTTTCTGGACACTGTTCTGTTCTCACGAACAGTACTTCATTAAGTGGTGTTGGGCATTTAATTGAAGTTCCTGTTCTGTTTAAAAGGTAGTTTGACAAGTTGCACAAGTGAACACCTGGGCCCATTTAGAGCAAACATAACAGATGAATGTTTATGAGCACCATGTGTCAATTTAATGTGCTTGAACCAAGGGAAGGTGTTTTGGTTGAAATTTAAAACACATTTTGTGATTTTTCTAATATATTTTTGATGTCGACTGCAGTCTTGAAAATATGTGCGTGTGTTTGCCTGTGCATTCACTTGATCCTGAGTATTCTTATATTAGCCTAAGGCACAATGAGCTGCCTGAGGACTGGCTGAGAATATTTGATTTTAAAACGTCTTCAAAATATATATATGTATATATATTTAAAGTTATTTCATTACCTGTTTGAGTTTCTATGAAACTTTATGTATTGTAGTGATGTGTTACCTTGACATTCTGAATGCCTTCTTCCAGCTTTAGGGTAGAAAAAAAAACGAATGAATAAAGTCCACAAAACAGATAATCTTAGTGATTGTCATTGAAGATATTTGAGTGCCGATTGCCTTATTTGGCAGTTTGCCAATACTGACGAGAATACAATATTACAAAGTTGTCTATGGTATCAAATCACCTGGTGATGAGACATGGAGGAATGCAGTGTGGATGAGACAGTTGGTTATAGGAACACCTGTTACCAGAATACATTATTTAAAAGGATTTATAAGTAGTAGTGTTATCACAGAGTTCTGTGTCTGGAATGGACTGATGTTAAAGGGACGAAGCACAGATTTCTTACAAACATATACAGTCATGGAGAAAAACAATGCATTCATAAGACTCTGCAGTCCTGTGAAAAACTAAGTACACCTCATGATTCAATAGCTTGTAGAACCACTTTTAGCAACAATAGCTTGAAGTAATCGTTTTCTGTGTGACTTTATCAGTCTCTCACATTGTTGTGGAGGAATTTTGGCCCACTCTTCTTTACAATTTTGCTTCAGTTCATTTACGTTTGCAGGCATTCATTTCTCTCTTAAGGTCCCGCCACAGCATTTCAATTGAGTTGAGGTCTAGACTTTAACTGGGCCATTGCAATACCTTGAGTCTTTTCTTTTTCAGCCATTCTGTTCTGTAGATTTGCTGCTGTGCTTAGGATCATTGTCCTGTTGCATGACCCAATTTCATATAAACTTTAGCTGTGAGACAGATGGCCTCACATTTAACACTAGAATAATAATAATAATAATAATAATACATTTTATTTATAAATGCACTTTACATTTTTCCAAATCTCAAAGTGCTATAAAACACCATAAAACATATATATATAAAAAGTAGGTGTAAAGGCGCTTGGATTGTGCAGAGCGAAGGGGTCGAGATGAAGTTCGTAGTATTAAAAGCTCTTTCAGGTAGAGGGGAGCATTTCCATAGATGCACTGATGGGTGAGGAGGCAGATCTTGTATTTAATCCTCGCAGAAACAGGAAGCCAGTGGAGAGAATGAAGAATGGGTGTTATGTGATCATATTTATGCGCTCTCATCAGGATCCTAGCAGCACAGTTCTGGACATATTGCAGCCTCTGAAGACTATTTTTAGGGGACCCGATGAGCAATGAGTTACAGTAGTCCAGTCGTGAGGAAACAAAGGCGTGGATCAGTTTTTCTGCATCGGCAAAGGTGAGCATGGGACGAAGCTTGGCAATGTTTCTGAGGTGGAGGAATGAAATCTTGCAGAGGTGTCTGATATGGTCATCAAAAGTGAGATGGGGATCAAATCTTACACCAAGATTGGTGACTGATGAAGAAAGGGAAATTTCATGACCAGAGAATGTAATGCTAGTAATGGGAGACGATTGAGTCTGATGAGGGGTTCCAAGTAAAATTGCTTCAGTCTTAGAGCTGTTTAACTGAAGAAAGTTTTGTTCCATCCACACCTTCACCTCCTCCAAACAGATGTTAAGTGCTGATAGAGAGGGTGAAGTCACACCTGAAGTTTTTACATATAGTTGTGTGTCATCAGCATAACAGTGAAATGAAACTCCATGACGACTGATGACATGGCCAAGGGGGAGTATGTAAAGAATAAAAAGAATGGGGCCAAGGACTGACCCCTGGGGAACCCCACAGGTGACCCTCTGACATTGAGACATTGCTTTCCCCAAGGAGATCTGCTCTGTTCTGTCAGTAAGGTAGGATTTAAACCAGTTTAGGGCAGTGTCAGTGAGTCCAATGGTGTGTTGGAGACGGTTGAGAAGTATACTATGGTCAACAGTGTCAAATGCAGCGGACAAGTCAAGCAGGATAAGGAGAGAGGGACAATCAGCATCCAATACC
>VUQS01020756.1:1121-15258 GCA_015108495.1 Heterochromis multidens
CCGTCCAGCCTACGGTGCTCTCACAGGGTAAATTACACCTCCAGCTGCGTCGTTTGTTAGGCCAATTAAGCCTTTTTGTTGCTTTGATTAAGCTTTTAGGGCTCTAGTGTGTGACCCAGTAAAGGGGACTCCCACTAATTATGCAAACTAGTGGAAATATGCTTGCCAAAACTTGTGAAACGTATTTTTAGCAATACCATCAACAGTGCTGTTATATATCTAACCTAAACTATCCCTAACATAAGTACTCCTAAAGATTTTCAGATTGCTTTTAAGAATTATCCTATATTAACACACTTCTTGTGTGTTGAACTGTTCAATCTTGTCTTAAGAAACTCTTTCCTGTTGTTTTCCAGCTTGTCTCTGTGATTTAACTCCTGATTTCTGTGACATCGGCTGCTGCTGTGACACAGCTGACTGTGGGATCGCTAACTTGAGCACTGTCTTTACTGGATGTCCACAAAGAGCCATGTAAGTGTTTGTTGTTAGCTCTATAACACATGTAAGACACAAACATTTAAAATACCTTTTTTTTTAAAAAAATTTATTTACAGATCAGGTGTTTGTGTTGAGAAATGGCTGATGTTCAGAGCCAATGTGGATTCATCTCTTATCACAGTGACCGACTCTTTGTTTTGTGTCCGGCCTGCAGGTAAATAGACATAACAACTCAAGTATAATTGATCTTAACTTTCTAACAATCACAAGTAAGGTCACAGTATATAATGTCATTTTCCAACCTCTCTACAGATAACACACTCCAGTCTTTCCCAGCTCAACCTCAGTATCCAGCTTTAGGGGACTCGTACCACTTCTCTCCACAAGAGAGTACAACCATAGGCCACAGCAGAGGTTTTTACAGGGTAAGTGGATATAAGTGCTCACAAAATTTATATTAAGTATTAAAAGAAATAAAAATTTAGAGATTTGAAGTCGTGGAGTGTGTTTTTGATCAACTGAATTCACTTGACTGCTTTTTTGTAGGTCGATGATGTCATCCAAACCTATTTCCCCAACTCCTCTGTGCAGGGTCTCCTCCGTCAGCCGTCTCCAGGGGTGGCTGCTTCAGCATTTTGCATCAACCGCAACCCTGCAAGTAAGTTCACATAAAAAGTTAAATGTTAAACTGTTGAGTTGTGCCATTTTAAGTGCAGTCCTGCCATCTAGGGCTGTTTCCACATACTAACTTTGGACCGTTTTCGGAGAATCAGGTCAGGATACAGCAAATTGACTCAGACGTGGTTTTTGTGCTGGAGCTGCCTAGAATCTGGATAGAGCATGAGGCAGCATACATGACACCCTTTTATAGTGGGGAATTCATTCTCACATGCACATGCTGCTGGGTCTGAAATACAGTACTGTGCAAAAGTCTTGAGCTACCCCTCATTTCTTTATATTTTGCAGGAAAATGGGAAATGGGTGCAGTGATTTATTGAAACATGTGCAAACATTCATTGAAATACAGTATATGAGGCAAAAACAGAGGTTGTTCAACTCTAACGAGCTTAAAAGTCAATGTTTGGTATGACCACCTTTAATCTTCAACACAGCCTGAACTCTCTCAGGTAGCTTTCCTGTCATTTTTAAGTAGTCTTCAGGAATAGGAAGGACATTCAAAACTCTTCTTTGGATGTTGGCTGCCTTTTGTTCCATTCTCTGTCAAGATGATTCCACACTGCTTCAATAATGTTGAGGTCCGGGCTCTGGGGAGGCTAATAGCTCTTTGGGAATCACTTTGTTGGTGTAAAAATACTATTTAATGGCTGTGATTATTGTGTTATTTTTGACATTTTTTGTAGATTCAACTAAAGAAATGGGAACAAATGATGTGTTTTTGTGACAGGCTGCTAGTAACAAAGTGCCTACAGATACAATTTAAAATTGGTTCTCTTCTAAGTTGTCTGTCATGTGTAGACAGAACACTGGTTCATCCCTTGGGTTAGGTGCCTTTTTTATGCTTGAATCATTCATAGGTCAGTGTTAAGTGACTTAACAAACAAGAAAATGGTCAGGTACAAGGACTGGACTGAAAATGAGTAGAAAAAGCAACCAATGTCCAAAGAAAAACATTGAAAGACCTTCAGAAAGCTGGAGAACTGCTGCTCAAGACCACTTTTAAAAATTGCAACAAAGTCTCACTCCTTGGAAGTAAAATGTAAAGAAATGGCTTAAAACTTTTGCACAGTACCATAGCTTAGACATAGTTTTGTATCAAGGACATCTTCTTGTCAGAATAAGAATATATATATATATATATATATTTTTGTTGTTGTGTCACTTATTCGCCAACTTGTTCAGTAAGAGGAAAATGTTTTAAAATCCGGTTTTGTTATGTGGCCCTTTATCTCCTTTCAGCATCCAACAGTCCCTGAGTAGAGCCGCCTTTCCAAAAAAGTTGGCACTCTGTAAAATGTGAATAAAAGCAGAATGCAATAATGTACCAATCATTTAAACCCTAAACTATAACGGAAACAGTACATCAAAGATTGAAACTAAGACTTTTTTTTTTTTAAATATATATGATCCTTTTGAATTTGAGTACCAGTAACACATTTCAGATTAGTTAAGTTATAGGTCAACAAAAGATGGGAAAAGTTGTGTAATGCTTAAAAGAAAAGGTTCAGTTTCTCACAACTAATTAGATTAATTGGCAACAGGTGACTAATAAAAAGAACACCCCAGAGAAGCTGAGTCTTTTAGATGTAAACACTTCAAGAATAATGTTTGTCACTCTAAAATTGTAAAGAATTTGGGGATTCAATCCTTTGTGTACATGTACAGCAAACACATCACAGTCTGAAGAAATCTCTGTACACAAAGGAAATATTGAAAACCAGTACTGAATGTTTCTGACGTCTGGGCCCTCAGGGGCCACTATATCAATGACAGACATAATTCTGTAGTAGAACTTAATGCACGGGCTCAGGGAATGTCAGTGAACAGAGCAAGGTTATTATAGGTCATCATCCATCCTTTTTCTGATGCTTGTCTTAGTCTGGATCGCCGGGACAGCAGTTTAAACAGAGCCACCCAGACTTCCCCCTCCCCAGCTGCCTCCTCCAACTCTTCCGGGGGGGACACTGAGGGGTTCACAAGCCAGCTGAGAGATATAATATCTCCAGTATGTCCTAGGTCTACCCTGAGGCCTTAAGATGGTGCGACATGCCCAGAACACCGCACCTAGGAGGTGTCCAGCAGGTGTCGTAGTTAGATGCCTGAACCACCTTAACTGTCTCTACTCTGAGCCCCTCCTGAATGACCAAGCTCCTCACCCTGTCCTAGGCTGAGACCAGACACTCTTCAGAGGAAACTCATTGCTGCCACTTTTATTCACAATCTCGTTCTTTCGGCGGTTATGAACAGCTCGTTGCCATAGGCACATATATCGATTGATCTGCTTTCATGCTCAGGTCTCTCTTCACAACAGTTCAGTACAGCATCTGTCCACATCACTGCAGATGCCGCACCAATCTGTCTGTCCATGTGGATACGCTCAGAGGATAACTTGCACATCTGTTCCATTACTGCTGAACATTATATATAGGTATTGGAGTAACGTGTGCTACCACCCAGACGACGTCTTTGTCGGGGAAAGGCATGCTTATTTCAGGAACACAACCACACCCTGCACATATTGTACAGGCAGGCCCCCTCTCCAGCCTGTGAAAGTTTGTGAGGTGGACACAGAGGTGGTAACAAAATATAAATATCTACGTTTACACCTAGATAACAAACTGGACTGGTCCCTGAATACAGAAGAACTATACAAAAAGGGGCAGAGCCGCCTCTTTTTGTTAAGAAAACTAATCTCTTGATCTCTTGACATCTGCAGTAAAATGCTGCAGATGTTCTATCAGTCTGTGGTGGCAAGTGTGCTGATCTATGCTGCAGTCTGCTGGAGAGGCAGCATCAGAAACAAAGGTGCAAGGAGACTGGACAAACTAGTGAGGAAAGCTGGCTCTGTGATTGGAGCCAGACGCTGGGGGAGGTGGTGGAAAGATGCACACGAAAGATGTTAGTAGCCATCCTGAACAACTCTGATCACCCACTTTATAATATTTTTATAGAACAAAAACACATCAGTACTGGAAGACTCCTCTCTCTCCGTAAACAGAGAGATACAGAAAATCATTTGCACCCACAGCCATCAGGCTTTTCAATTCTCATACAAATAGCAGATGAGCTGTCAGACAAATGAATTCCCTCTGGGATCAATAAAGTTATTCTTATTCTTATTGTGCTGTAAACAACATCATGTTTTATCAATAGTTAGTATATAATGCAGAATTTTGTTTGCATGAATAAATACATTGCTTGCTGTATGCCACAACCATCTTAACCACTATAATTCTTCCACTTGTAGAATTCCTGAGGTCTGTGTCTCTGTCTTGTACCCGCATGGTGACTCCACAGTCATGCACCACAGATCCAAGCCTCAGTGCCCACTCCTACTTCTCTGACCTGCATCTCATCAAGGTGAGCAAGCCCATTTGCATTAAATGCTCTTAAGTACATAACTGGTGGTGGGACTCTCGCAGCAGATAGGCTAATATCAACTTTTTCTGTGACAGATCCCAAAAGCTGAGATGGCACCAGTGTCAAATTTTCTGGTAAGTCATACATGACATCGGTCGATACGCTTTGATATTGCACTTAACATATCTAATACTTTGTCTATAGTATATATACAATATTGGAAGAGAAAAAATAAAGTTAATAAGTATGACCTCATGGGTGTTTAAATAGAGGTAGAGGTGCAGCATGTACCTATAAGAATAAGTCTTTTATACCATCAGTAATAATTATTGATTATTCTTACAGTATAATGTTTTCCTAACTTTGGTTTTAGATCCCAGTTACCAACCTGTCAGTATGGCCTTCACCAACCCTGCAGAACAACTCCTGTATTAATGCAGTGCAAAAGGTGAATGACTGCACAAATGTGCCATGAATCACATGTACTCAAGTGCATGATGAAACAATGAAGTCGACTCTGCTGTTTCTGGCTTTCCTGCAGGTGAAGTTTGTCATACTTTACACAGGCAGAGGTGAACTCACAAGTGCAACAATCGACATAGTCCTAGCTGATGTGGATCTGAATCAGATGTTGTTGCAGACGCACTCTGTAGAGTTTCAGGTAGACTGTTAGAGCCAAAAAATTAACTACACTAAATTTAAACACTTGAATGTGCTGATGAATGTCATTTGTCTCTTTCAGCTGACCACGCCGAGCCCCACACCTGCAGGACTGAACCCTGCAGTCGGACTTAAAGTTGGAGCTCCTCTCATCGGTCGCTTTTTAAAAGAAGTGATGCCTGTATCCTAACTACAATTTTTTTTCACCTTCACTTTAAGATGGTATTTTTTTAATTTATATGCCAAGCTTCGAGGCAGTTAGGTACCTTGACAGTGAGCCAGTTGACCTTACTGGGGGTGTCACAAGGCGGGGACTGTTCCTCTGATCCACGCACCCGAGCACCCATCCTCTTCACGCACAACATCATCACCGGCTGCACATTCAGGTGAGTCTGCATTATTTTATTTTGCCTCTATTGTCTCTGGTTCTAGATAACTTGCGTGAGGATAAGTGGAGGTGTTGCTGGAATAATAAGCTATATTTCCCTCTTATTTTCTCTCCCCTTGTGCTACAAGCTCTCCAGCTAGTGACTGCTCAGAGCTGCGCTCACAGATTTACAGGATCTTGCAGGGACTCACTACTCCTGATGCGATTGCCATGAGCTCGGACTCCCAGCCGGACTGGACAAGAGTCATGACAGAGGAGTGTCCCGTCAGCCTGCAGGTATAACGGAAATGTGAGCCTCTTATACTGTTGCCGCTGTTTTGGTGTCTGCAGCAGCACCTAGACTTTGCATAATACTGGTATAATTGTATTATAAGATCAGTGCTTTGTATCTATACACTGGTATGCATTTCAGAGACATTTATGTTGTTTCTTCTCAGGAAACATGTGAATCAGGCTGTGTCCTCCCTCACTCTCTCTCCATCCAAGTGCTGTGGGCTCGCCAGGGTCTCCTTGACCTTCCCCAGAACTACATCCTAGGGGCCAGATACCTTTTCCAGTGTCAAAATGTCAAGGTGTGCTCTCTAATTCTGAGGACAACTTCAAACTTTTCTTCTTTTTACTGATTTTCCTCTAAAAATACTCTCCCTCTGTCATTGTTTTTTCAGTGTCCTCTGTTGTCCCCTCTCGCTCTGACCACCAGAGTTACATTCGCTGACAGTACAGTCTACCCAGAACCCCCCAGGGGCTTGCCTCAGCCTTACTGGAAGTTTCCGTTTGGCTTCTTCACAAGAGGCAGCGCTGAGCTGGATGGCCACGTTATTAACAGCAGCAGCACAGAGAAGGTCACATGGAGTTTAATGCTGTTCACGGTCATTTTGCTAACAGGATTAGAATTCCTCTGCAGGTAGCTCAATGGGTAACTGTGGAGCAGACTGGGACTCAAAGTTTTCTAAAATACCTAATTTATTGTTTTGATCATTTCACAGAAATAAATACATTTTTACACGACAGTTTGAGTCATTATTAGATTGCATCACTGTTGTTGGTTTCTGTGCGTTTCCTTCTTTTTCTCTGTGGTGCGCACGTAGTTGAGGAGATTGACGACTGCAGCGGGAGTTATACCTTCCAAACGAGTAGCAGCGCCCAGCTGGAGGACAGAGCAGATGAGTCAATGCATATTTGTGGCCAATTTTAATTTTCATACTTCTGTATTAAAAGGTGCAGGCTCACAGTGCTCGGTCGAACTCTGTCCAGAATCTCTCGGACTTCGTGGGAAAGCGACACCGGCAGAGAGAAATAGTCGATGTCCTGCGGCAGAGACATGTTCTCCTCCCTTCGAATTCTCTCAATCTCTTTCTTGTGTAAGTCACAGTGAGGCTTGTACACAGCTGCATGACAGACAAGAAGAGAAATGTTTTAGTGAGAGAGAATTTTCGGGTAGATTAAAAGTCGATGACACCAGAGCAGCATCTGAGGCAGTTTTTACCCTCTATCTTGAGTCTTTGTGAGAATTCCATATAAGATGAGAGGCTCTCTGGGAAGGCAGATGCCAGCATTTCAAAAGTCACGTCACTGTAATGAAGCAGATCTGTGCCACTGAAAAATAAACCAGGGAATAAACATCAACCGGAAACATTCTTTAAACTGTGTCGTTTTAGCTTGGCAGATGAGGTAACCTACACCAGTTATTCCAAATATGTCACTCACGTCAGTAAGGTGCTCTTGGTCTCACTCACGGGAACACCAGGAAGCTTTTTTTTCCAGTTGGCTGTGGACAGAGTGACAGCCTGAAGGGCTGTCAGTGCATCCTGGAGACTGTTCCTCACTCTTAAAGTCTCCTGGTAGCGCAAGGAAGACACACATCCCACCTCCTCAAAGCCTGACAGAAAAAAAAGGTTACGAGAGGAGAAAAATTAATAGACTCAAAAAATAAAAAGTAAGCCAGTACAATAATATGTTACAGACACTACACCTACCCTTCAGAGTCAGGCGGACGTCAGCATTGTCCGGCCTTAGAGAAGTTCGAAACTCGGCCCGGCTGGTGAACATGCGGTAAGGTTCTGTAACGCCTCGACTCACCAGATCGTCAATGAGAACTCCAATATAGCTCTCTGTTCGAGACAGCGCCACCGCAGGCATGGAGAGTGCCCAGCGGGCAGCATTCGCCCCTGCCCACAAGCCCTGCTCAGACAGAAAAATAAATAAATAAAAAAATCATACATGTGCCAGTTGCTCTTAAAGTGCTTCCAGCTCTGTGTGTGAGAGTACTGAGGGCTACCCAGATTGTGAGGAAAGAAGCAGCTACCTGTGCAGCAGCCTCCTCGTATCCTGTCGTTCCATTGATCTGACCGGCCAGAAACAGACCTTGAGTGCTCTTCACCTGCAGCGCCGGGCTCAGCTGAGTGGGACAAACAAAGTCATACTGCACGCCATAACCTGGAAACCCCAGAAAACAAACATGACATTTGACCTGAGAAAACAGGAAACTGTAATACACACTACTTCTGTGAATCAAAGTGGGGTTTTTTTTTTTTGTTTTTTTTTTTACATCAGAAAATAATTTAGTCAACTGTTGTGGCTGTCGCTTGTTACTAGGCAGCTCAAACAGGATTCAGGGAGTGTACCTGGCATGTGGATCTCAGCTCTGTGCATGGGAGGGATTTCTCTGATGAGGCGGAGTTGTATGTCAGGGGGCATTGTCATGGACAGACCTTGAGGGTACAAAAGGTCAGAGGTCACCCCCTCGGGCTCCAGCCACACCTGGTGGCTCCGGCCTGGAAACCGTAGCACTCTCGACTCAATGGAGGGGCAGTACCTGTGAGAGACAAGGACTGCAGTTATTCCTTTGGAGTTTCATACCACTGACTCAAAATTGTAGCATCTACCTACTATGTGCATGTATGTGTGGGTACCTGGGACCTTTGGTGTCTTCCTGTATGTGAGAGTTCAGATGAAGACTCTCTCTCACCACTCTCTCCACACCAGGTGTAGTAAAGGTCAGGTAGCAGGGCAGCTGCTCTTCTGGCTACAAAGTGTTAAGTTTCAAAATAATGCAGCAAGAACAATAAACTAGACAATGAATTAAAAAAATAAAAGCACTTTGAGTATGATGTACCTTGCAGCGGATGTGGGTATTTAGGAAGCTGAAAGGAGTCGGATGACTGTCAGGGGGGTGAAGCTTAGCCAAGGAAAGGTCTACTGAATCCTTCACAATCCTAGGAGGGGTACCAGTCCTCAGTCTGCCTATCCTTAGCCCCAGCCTCTCCCTCAGCGTATGGGACAGCCCAGCACTCGATGGAGCATCTCCAATCCGACCCCCGGGGGACGTGGTCTGACCCACAAAGAGGGAGCCAGACAGGAAAGTACCAGTGGTAAGAACCACTGATCTGGCTGAGATCACCTGGCTGCCATTGGCTGATTGTAGAAGAAGTGCAAAAGCATCAGAAAGTAAATTCAGTGTATAATATGCACCATTTGCTGTTGAGGTCCTGTGTTAGGGAAGTATAATCTGTCACAGATTGGCTTCCTTCTAAACAGACAATACACTAAGTAAAATCACAGCCCTCTTTATTTAAAATCACTGATTGTCAGTTAAGCCCTAAACTTTGGAGATGGCAGTAAACTGCTGTGTACCCAAACGTATTCCAGTGACTCTGTGGTGTCCGGGCTCCTCTGGGTTTGGTTCTGTTACCAGCAGCTCCTCCACTGAACCCTCCAACACCATCAGCCTGGGAGTGGACAGCAGCTCAGACTGAATAAAAAAAAAAACATGCAGCCGACGAACATTTTAATTCACTCACAAATATTCTATTTTAATTAACAAGCAATACAAGGTTTTTTGGTTTTTACCTGAATGAACTCTTGGTAGCGCTGGCGGTCCAGCTGGGCTCTTGGACCCCAAACAGCAGGCCCTTTTCTACGATTCAGGATGGAGAAATGAATCCCAGCCCAGTCTCCTGCCCGACCACACAGCCCATCCAGAGCATCAACCTCCTTCACGAGCTGGCCCTTCCCTACTCCTCCCAGAGACGGGTTACAGGACAAAGCACCTGGGGCAATGTTATGGGAGACATCTAGTTTTCTCTATCAGACAGACAGATTACATTAAAAGGAAAATATCATTGTGTTTATGTGAACTATCCCTTTAACTTGTCCCTTTAAACTCACCGATTGTGCAAATTTTCTGCGTGACAAGGAGTGTTTCAGCCCCCACTCTGGATGCTGCCGCCGCTGCCTCAGTCCCTGCGTGACCCCCGCCCACCACGATGACATCATACTGGTGTCTGGCGAGGTGACTGACACGTCTGGAAAGCGGTAAGAGGAAACTCTGCAGGAGGGGAAACCTCTTTCTCAACATGTGAGATGCACACCTGTCAGAGTAAAAGTCAAATGGTACACTTATTCAAAGTGTAAAAGTGTATATGCACCGTAGTGCATGGTTTGACAAATAAAAAGTAAAAGTCCAGCCTCCATTACATACTTGATTACTTTTGTGATGTATCAGACTTGACTCAACACAAGGTCTATGGCTCAGCATGTGAGAACAGTTAATTAATGTTTTCTGTGCAGTTCCCTAAGGTGTGAAAAACTAACCTTGGGTGATATATTAAGGGCTATCTCAACAGGAAACCTAAAAACACATACTCACTGGCCACTTTATTAGGTAAACCTTGCCACTACTGGGTTGGACCTCCCTTTTCCTTCAGAACTGCCTTATTTCTTTGTGGCACAGATTCAACAAGCTGCTGGAAACATTCCTCAGAACTTTTGGTCTATATCGAGACGTTAGCATCACACAGTTGCTGCAGATTTATCCATGGATTACATTTATGATGTGAGTCTCCCGTTCCACCACATCCCAAAGATGCTCTATTGGATTGAGATCTGGTGACTGTGGAGGCCTTTTGAGGACAGTGAACTCGATGTCATGTTCAAGAAACCAGCTTGAGATGATTTGAGCTTTTTGACATGGTGTGTTATCCTGCTGGAAGCAGCCATCAGAAGATGGGTACAATATAGTCCAAGGGATGGACATGCTCAGCAACAGCAATCAGGTAGGCTGTGGCATTTAAACAATCTTTAATTGGTACTAAGCAGGCCAAAGTGTGCCAAGATGATATCACCCACATCATTACATCACCAGCCTGAACCATTGATACAAGGCAGGATGAATCCATGCTTTCATGTTGTTTACACCAAATCAGACCAGGAAACATTTTTCCAAGCTTCTGTTGTCCTATTTTGTTGAGCCTGTGTGAACTGTAGTCTCAGTTTCCTGTACTTAGTTGACAGGAGTGGCACCTGGTGTGGTCTTCTGCTGCTGTCCCCCATCTGCTTCACGATTGGATGTGTTGTGCATTCAGAGATGCTCTTCTGCAAACCTTGGTTGTAATGGGTGATTATTTGACTTACTGCTGCCTCAAAGGTCAAATTCCTTGTTTGCATGCACAAACTTTGCCAAATAAAGATGATTCTGATTCTGATTCTGGTTCCTATCAGCTCAAAGCAGTCTGGCCATTCTCCTCTGACCTCTGGCATCAACAAGGTATTTTTGCCCAGAGAACTGCTGCTCACAGAAGAAGAAAAAGAAACTACTTTTGGCTGCTAAGTTTTACATCAGATGCTCTTCCTGACACATCCCCAAAAGGGGACTCGTGTGTCCGGTTAGAATCAAACCAGCAACCTTTTGCTTGCTAACCAAATGTGTTAACCACTAAACTATTTTCTCCTTTTCAGACCATTCTCTGTAAACCTTAGAGATGGTTGTGTGGGAAAATCCCAGTAGATCAGCAGTTTCTTTTTATTTTTGGACCTGTCCTGTCCAGCAGAATCATTGTCTGAATGCTTGTTGTGCCAAACACTTTGGCTGTTCCAAGAGGAGCGCTGTAGGCTCCTCTTGTTAGTCTTTTTATTTTATTATTCACATTATTTTCAGCATGGTTATTACGCCGGAGCTGACAGGAGGTTAGGGCCAGGTCGGTGACAGACAGGAGAAGAAGGTGGAAGAATAGAAAAAGAAAAAGGGGGGGGGGGGACAAAAGTTGAGGATAAGACAGATATTGGGTCTAAAAAAACCCAACAAACAGCACCTGAAAGACAAAACAGAGGCGGGTACACAAACATACATACAATATCGCTGTGGTGTGGGTGTGTGTGAGAGAGAATGTGAAAGTGTGTGTGCGTATAGGAGAGAGAGAGAGAGAATGTGTCTGTGTTTGAGCGTTGGTCATGAAACATACTTGATAATGAGGGTGAGAAGCTGCAATCAACACCCCCCCCAGAAGTCAGAGGCAGACAGAGACCCAGGAGATCCTGAGTATTTCACCAGTTTCTGAAATACTCAGACCAGCTTGGCTGGCACCAACAACCATACCACGTTTAAAGTCATTTAAATCTCCTTCCTTCCTCATTCTGATGCTCGGTTTGAACTTCAGGAGGTCGTGTCTACATGCCTAAGTGCATTGAGCTGCTGCCATGTGATTAGCTGATTAGATATTTGCGTTCACAGTTAAACGGCACAGGTAACAAAGTAGCCAATGAGTGCAGAAGTAGTAAGATCACAACATGCAAATATAACTTATGTAAACAGTTTACCTGAACACGGCTTTATTTACTTTTATACACGTGTGGCTCCATGGCAAACTATCCCCTCAAGCATGAAATGTACTTACAGTTTCTTTTGCACAAGACGTTTTGGTGTTTCTGTTGGCTTTTCAGAATCCTTGTAGCTGAAACTGACACTCACAGAAAGACAAAGATCGTCTGGAAAATTAAAAAAAAAAAAACTCCTGCTACATAACTCAAGCGTTCCTTATGGAGGCTGCCATGCTGTCTGACGCTCAGAACCGTAATAACTGGTGTACAGACGCACTGTAAAAGATGATCGGCTTGGTCGAGTCTATCGCCTAGGCCGCTGCTGTTCTCGTTTAGTTAATGTTAAAATCATGAATCAAATTTAAAACAAATTGAAATCAAATCAGGTCAACGCAGACATAAAAAACAATGGGAGATGGTTGCATTAACAACAACCCAGGTGGTGATTTGTAAACAAACAATAGGTGTTTTGTGTGGTGAGTGCCACGTTTGCAGGAGGGACCGTCCATCCTTGATTATATCAGAGACTCAGTGGTATCGATCGAGTACTGATTTAATCAATGTGCACATTCTTCCACGTAAGCGCGCTCACGTCAACGCCCCCTCCCCCTTTGAGCCGGTTTGCAGTCAGCCGCGCGCGATTGAGTCAAGTTACCGTACCGAGAGGAGGTGTTGACCGACCGCAGCAGGTTTTCTTAAGGAAACCTGGAAATATAAGCTCCACGGCAGCGGACACTAACGCCGAGCAGTTATTTTTTTAACCGACGGTTCAGCGGTGTTGGAGTTAAGGCGACGCGGTCGAGGAAATAAAGTAAATCCCGGAGGGAGAGCGCCCGAAGTGAGCCTGAGGATCACAGCTAATGCTAACTTAGCCAGCCTTTGCGAAATAATTACACGGAAGCTGGTGTAATTTTAACTTGTCGCTTGCTTTGGCATAACCAGTGTGGTTACAGAGTAGATAGTGTGGCGTAATTTGTTAAGATATGTGTTTCATTTAATTTAATTATCGAGGTGTTTTGCCTTTACATGTTAGGCCACACGCGACTGGTGTTCACCTAGCAAGATTAGCCACAATAGCCGGGGAGGTTACGCCGGCTCTGCGCTTCTTAGGGCAGCTGATAACTGCTAAAGATAGTCCGCGTTCACAGCTACTTCACATCGGGAGGTATCAGTGTTTTTAAGCGAGCTTACACTTGATACTGTCTAAGCCTTGTGCTTCGCAATGCTGAAACAACAGCAGCAACCCGGATCAGGCGGGAGAAAAGCATCTAACGGAACATCGGGCCCTGCCGGTATGTCTTCTCCAGTCAGCGGCATCAACAGCGGCAACAGGACACCGGCTGGAAGGTAAGGGGGCTGGGATTTTTCTTTTAGGACAGTCCGGGGATTGTCCCGTGACTCAAAGGCCTACCGGTTAAAGCGCTGTGGTTCCCAGTGGGCGTGACTCCGAAATGGAGCTTACCTTGAAGCCAATGAGACGCGCGCTTTTTTAGAGCGGCAGCACATGTGGACCAATCAGTACGCTCGAATCGAACCTCAGCCGAATCAGCGAGGGGGACCGAGGTGGTGAAAGCTAAGAGTAGCAAATCAGCATAGAGGTGATACAAAGTTTATTTGGCCTGTTTTTGATGGGGAAGGGGCGAAAGAGAAGAAGAAAAACTGTTTACATGTATAACCTCACGTCCCAAATGCTTAAAAAAATAACCCACCAGAAAATAGTGACGATGTTTACACTGCGGAGGTTTTATGGCCAACACGAGGTCAGGCGTGCTCCTAATTTCTGAGATGAGTGCGTTTACTGAAGTCTTGTTAGCGTCGTCTTTGTTTTGTAACCGAGCATGTAGCAAGCATTGATACGATCCACAGTGGGTATTCATGATGGAGTTTACGTTTAGCATGCAGATTGGTCTGTATCACCATTTCGTGATACGTCCAGTCGGAAATCAAACATCCTTTTGGTCAAAAATGTTTTATTCGATGTAGGCTTCCTGTTTTGTTTTTTTGTTTTTTTTTTGAAGA